>JBBDGP010001822.1:215000-430000 GCA_037952835.1 Lithobates septentrionalis | reverse complement strand
CTTACGACCAGCTCTTCCGACATGCGCAGGACATCATCACTCTGCATCAGCCTTGTTCTCATTCCTGGCCTGCTGTTTTACAGGTATGTACTGTACTTTTTTAATCCTAAATGCCCCTTCCAGCGTTCTTTAGACTGTACTGTTTTATGTCTTTATACTGTACTGTTTTATGTCTTTATGTACAGTAATGTAATGTGTGCTTGTACTGTACAGGTTTTGCTCACCATGTCAGAAAAAAGAAAAAAACTTGCTTGCACCTGCAGAAAGTGCTCAGAAAAAAAGAAAAGCTATTGATCTTGATATGAAAATGTAGATCATTAAGAACTATGAGGCTGGCAAGAAAGTTAAAGAAATAGCAAGTGAATTGGAACTTGCACATTCTACCATTTCAACAATCCTAAAGGATAAGGATAGAGTGAAAGAGGCAGTAAAAGCATCGACAGGATATCAAGCCATAATAACTAGGCAGCGGAAAGGCCTCATTCATGAAATGGAGAAATTGCTGGCAGGATGGATTGATGACCAAATAGAAAAAAGAATGCCAATGAGTCTTTTATTAATTCAAAGCAAACCACGCAGTAATTTTGATAATTTGAAAGTGCACAAAGGAGAAGAATCGACTGAAACGTTTACAGCAAGCCATGGATGGTTTCAACGGTTTTGTCGGAGATTCAACCTCCATAGTCAGACTATCAGTGGGGAGGCTGCAAGTGCAGATGTGGAAGCAGCTGAAAAATTTGTGGTTGAATTTGATAAAATCATCGAAAAAGGTGGCTACTGTCCAGAGCAGATATTTAACATGGATTCAACTGGACTTTTTTGGAAAAAAATGCCCAAAAGTTCTTACATACACAAAGAAGATAAAACAATGCCTGGCTTTAAGGCTTTTAAAGACAAGGTCACATTGTTGTTGGGAGGAAATGTTGCTGGGTTCAAGTTAAAGCCCCTCCTCATCTATCGTTCACAGAACCCACGTGCATTGAAGCAGGTTAGTAAGCACACACTGCCTGTTTATTATTGTGCAAATAACAAAGCATGGATGACACAAGCTTTATTTGATGACTGGTTCATCAATTGTTTCATACACTCGGTCAAGCATTATTGTCAGCAAAAGGGTCTTCCCTTTAAAATTATCCTCCTGCTTGAAAATGCCCCAGGCCACCCCCAGCATCTTGATGACCTACATCCAAACGTAAAGGTAGTGTATGTGCCTAAAAACACAACTGCTATCCTACAACCCATAAATCAAGGGTGCAATTGCAACATTCAAGGCCTACTATTTGCATACCACCTTTTGCAAAGCCGTAGCAGCAACTGAGAATGATGATGTTACCCTTCGTGATTTTTGGAAAGCTTACAACATTTTACACTGCATAAAAAACATTGCATCAGCTTGGGAGGGAGTAACAGAAAAGTGTATGCAGGGTATTTGGAAAAAATGTTTAAAGCGTTATATTAACTATAGCGAAGGGTTTGATGAAACAGATGTTGAAGTTATCAAAAAAGTGTGCAACTTGCTAACATGCTTGACTTAGATGTTGAAGTGACAGATATTAAAGAATTAGTGGAATTTGTCGAGGGAGAGCTAAGTAATGAAGATTTAATAGAGTTGGAACCACAGCAGCACTTAGAACAGGAAGAGGAAGAAAAGGAGAAAACAATGGAAGAAGTACAAAAGAAGTTTACAGTCAGGGGGTTAGCTGGCGTTTTCTCAAAAGTGAATGCAGCTTTATTACAATTAGAGAGTATGGACCCAAATGTTGAAAGGTTCTCTAAAGTGGAATGGCAGATGAAGGCACTTATGCAATATTATCATGAAATTTATGATGAAAAAAAGAAAATTACAAAGCCGATCACCTTAACAGAATTCTTCTTGCAAGCTACCCCTAACAGTTCTATCATTTCCTTGTCTTCTCCCTCATCTACAACTCCCGATGACCCTGCTTGTAACTCCAATGATGACACTGTCAACCCTGCTGGTAACTCCAATGATGACACTAATGACCTTACTGGTAACTCCAATGATGACCCTGCTGGTAATTTCAATAATGACACTGATGACCCTGAAGCACTAATCACCCTTTGAAGGGTTTGATGACTAAAATGTTACTCTAAATGTCTACTGTATACGTTTACTTTTTGGGCACTGTACATCATTGTATCCTGTACAGTACATGATTTTTGTTCATATTTTTGTGTTCTGTACTTATGCAAATTAAAACGTTATTGAGTTGGATTTTTTGTTTAGACCTTTTTTTCAGAATACAGTACAGTACAGTAGTTAAGAATGCTTAAAATATTGATTAAATGTAGCTCCTCGTTTAACGACCAATTTGTTTAACGACCTGGTCGCTGGAGCGGAACCTGGTGGTTAAGTGAGGAGTACCTGTAAATAACATGGTTTTCTTTTTTTCCCTAAATTCCCTTTATCTGCTTCTCTGATTTGAGTATTGGGATTACCTCCTGAGTTGGCAGCACAGAAGCAGTATGGTGCCATTTATGGCAATACTTTTCTAATAGATAAAGCTGTGGAGACTAAAGTGCCTGTTCCACATTACTCTGAAAATAGTGAGAGTTGGAAAATTCTGTCAGAAAAAAATGTGTGCTTTCTTGTGGTTGACTGGGGTTAGAGATTTTTTATTCCCTACACAACAGACTATCTACTGTGAAAACCACTCTGTACATAATAACATTTCGGGCCAGCTGAAAACAACCAGCGGGAAAAGGTGCTTAAAGTGGACTTATTATAAAATGTTAACAGTCTTGCTGGAAGAGAGTAAAAGTAGAAGATCAGTACTTGCCTTCCCTAAAGAAGGCACTGCTTTAGGCCTAGTGGTATGGCCACATAATCACCGCTGAAGGGTACATTTCTCAGCCAGTCTATTACTATAACAATACTGTAAACAAGACAGCAGCCCCAAACAATGGCATGCTGTCTTGTTACGGTCTCTTGGTTGCCATAAACCAACATTCGCTATTAGAACAGTTCCCTCCACTTACCAATGACCTATTACAGCTAATGACTGATGCCAGGCATTATTTAAACCCACTGAGGCCTGGAATTTATTGCACCCACTGATGCCAGACATTTATCACTTACACTGACTTGTTTGCTACCACTGACTGAGGGCAATTTTACTTCCACTGATATCTAATGCCAAGGCCTTTTTGTTTACTTTGGCTTGCCACAGTTCAGCTTACAAACAGTCTGATGGATAGTGAACTGGCCTTTTTGTTTAAAAGGGGTAATCTTGGGAACACATTGTATATGTAAATAAATGGTTGATAAAATACAGTATGATAGGAAATGAATCAATGCAAGAAAATATCCTGATATGTTTCGTGATTCTTCTATTTTTTTTTTTTTATTATCTTGTGTACTATTACCTATATTAGTGTAGTATACTTAGACTCTTGAAATGCTGAAGATATTTTTGTTTTCTGTATTTCTGGAAGAGTACACACGTGGAAGACCACAGTTATTTAAACTCCAGTCAAAGATTTCCTGCATCTTACAGTACATAAGCTATTCTCACAAGACCAGCCTAAGCCTCACTGCTGAAAAACATTGAGTAGGACAGAGCAGTTGGTGGTGTAGGAGAGCAGTAATATGTTCTCAATCCCCCAGTCTTATTCCACACGCTCTGTGTGCTCTCTGACATGTCTTCCCATGGTTGCTAGGCAACCTAAATAGTACCACTCTGCATGGGCTCCAATGTGCTAGACAGACTTATATTTTTCGTAGCAAATCTGTCAGATTTGGAATCATTTAGAAAGAAGGAATATGTGCCCTGCATCAAGATGACAAACTGAACTGAACATAGGCTTTTCCTTTAGATCAATGTCTTTTTAAATACATAGAACAGAGCTAAGATTTTTCAGGACTAGAACGACATGTGCCCAATTTGAATTTAATTTTAGCATGCCACTTTGATTCTTAAACAGAGTAAAACACTGCCCCACTGTGTGTATTACAGTAATTGACCGAATGAAAATAAATTATAGCAGGCAATCCTCAGTGGGAAATGCATAACAGAAGCATGATCTAGTACAAAAGAAGAATAAGGTTGGAATGCAGTCTATATAAAACGTGTGTGTGAAATCCAATTTATATCATGCATGCTGTACTTTAAAAACTGGTGATGGCTGTTATTACTGTAAGTGCTCTAATGCTTTTTTCCACTGCAAAAATCTTGTTTCTGTCTCTCAGGTGAAACTGGACAAATGTACTCAATCTCCATCAAGCTAAAATTGAATCTGCTTATATTTTGCTATCCCCTTTATCTCTTCCCTTTACCAGCATGCTAATGTCGTTTTCAAATGAAACCTTTCAGTTTTCATTATTACATACCTTATTTTCGACCCAGTGACATTATTACTGGGTCTTTGTGCTTCTCTATGCAATGCAAGCAGATCATGGTTGGTGGGAGACAGCACTCTGCTCTCAGCACTCTTCCCAAGAGCCCTCAGCCCTGATGCAAACAGCAGATTAATGCCGCGTACACACGGTCGGATTTTCCGGTGGGAAATGTTGGATGTGAGCTTGTTGGAAAGTTCAACCGTGTGTATGCTCCATTGAACATTTGCTGTCGGACTTTCCGCCAACAAATGTTTCTTAGCAGGTTCTCAAATTTTCCGCCAACAAAACTTTGTTGTCGGAAAGTCTGATCGTGTGTACACAAGTCCGTCACACAAAAGTTCACGCATGCTCGGAATCAAGGAGAAGGAGCCGTACTGAACTTCCTTTTTTCTCGGCTCATCGTACATTTTGTACGTCACCGCATTCCCACGTTCGTAATTGTTGGCCAACATTTGTGTGACCGTGCGTATGCAAGACAAGTTTGAGCCAAAAACCTTCGAACAAAAATCCACACTTTTGTTGGGGGAAAGTCCGATAGTATGTACGGGGCATAACTCTTGGGAGGAGCTATACAAATAAACAAATGCCTTGATTGTTAGGATGTAAGTCTGGAGGATTGGGTGTTTCTAGACGGGCTGCATTTGCATGCAGACCACTCAGGTAATACCCACATATGATGTTGACTCTCCATGATTGAAGAAGTGAAATCCAGTGAATGAAAGGGGTGGGCCAAGGGCATTAAGACTGGACAAGATGGGGCTATATAATACTGGACATCTACTAGCCAGGAAATGAGGCCGGCTCTACCTTGCTTTCTGAAGCTTCTAATGCAAGTTCACAGTGCGTAGAGAAATTAAAAGGGTAAGCATTTTAAATACAATTGTGCAAGACTGAAGATACTGTTAGGCTGGAGTTTAGCTTTAATGTTACTTGTTGTTAGCCTTTTTGTCCTGTTTTATGTAGAACAGAGTATATATTGGTGAAGTACATTTGGCATTCAGAAGCTTCAGATTTAAATCAAATTTCTATAAAACCACCTTTGATTTGTATCTCTCTATCTTAAGAATTTTTTTTTTTATTGATCTCCGATTTTTACCTTTCAGATATCTTCTTTCAGATCAAGTCCAATCAACAAGTAAAAAAAACAATCAGCAATCTGCTGGTTCCAGCTAGGAAACAATGCTGCTGCACTAAAGTGTGCTTTATTATACATTTTGTGACATTTACTGCATTGCAGCTAGATGCCAAACAGCTTCACACGTGGGGTCTGCTTCCTAAAGCCAGTGCTGTTCAGGTTCCTATCACTTTGCTCAATTCCTACCATCAGATTCAGCCTTCCTAGGCAGGTCTGGATGTGATTTGTGTCTGTGAGACACCTCTTAGTTCTAACATATTGATGCAATAGTCTTTATGTACTTGGGAAACGGCGAGAGCCTGTAGTGAATGTGCTAAGGAAAATCTTTTATGCACTGCATACTGTAAGGAGGGAACCAGATCACTGATAAACCACATTGATGCTGACCAGGTGCACTACAGCTCTGGCTGGGCCAAAATCGGAACCACTGGGTAGGGTAAAATGCAGGCTATTGGAAAGGGGGGGTTGCGGTAATGCTTTCCACCATAATTTCATGTCGGGGTTTTCCTAGAATTTTTTATTTTCCGTAAGTGGGGAAAAAAATTAAATAAAATACAGAGTAAAATGGTATTGAAACATTTTTGAAAATGTTTATTAAATAATAAGTCCAGGCACCTGCATGCCAATGTAACTATGTACATACCATATTTGTTGGATGCCCTTGGGAGCTTGGAATCACTGAAGTAGACATCGCTACTTCAGTGTTCTTCACTTGTTTCCAGGTCTTGCTTCCAAAATTTAGCATTCTCTGAATGTCACCTGTGCCAAGCAGCTGACCTTCTGTATTGACAATGCATCAGGCCAGCCACTCAGCATAGGACCTAGAAGCAAGTGGAGACCACTGAATTTACAGATGTCTTGTGTGAAATCTTGAATGTCAACACCACCACCATGTAGTTTCCAGCAATAGTGAAATCTTCCACCTTCAGTGGCCCTTTTCGGTGTGTGTTGACCTCTATTGATGGACCCCTGCTCTCAGTTGGTCAAGCCAGCATATATACCTCCAAGGGGTTAGGCATCCAACCTCCATTCTCCCTTAGATTACCACTCCAACCCAAGAGAAACACAAAGGCATCATAGTCGTTTCCTTTTTAAAAACAATTTCTTAAAATTCTAAGAAAATTACTCACATTAAAAAGCTGTGTAGTGCTTCACAGCATGAGACATAGATAAAAATCCTTGTCATATACAGGGAAACATACAACAACTTCTGTAGCAAATCCTGCCAGTGAGTAGTTCCACACAGTGTGATAATGGCCCTGCCCACAAACTCTGCCTTGTGCATAATTTACTGCTACCAATATCAGTTGAGCATGCCCTATACTATATATAAATAGTATGTAAGGATGTCAACTTTCATTTGTAAAATTGGAATTAACATAATGAAGCACCCAAGGTTGCTGCAGTGTTTAAGAAGCCGATTGAGTGGATCTGCAGATGTCTGCATTTTACGTTTTGATGCCTGTGCTTCTAAATCCAGAAAACAACGCAGAGGTTTGCGTTTCTGTTCTTTTGAGAGGATGAGGCATCTGGGGAGGTCATTGAGGTTATGAAAACATGGACTGCAGCAGTAAATGGACTAATTCTTCTGCTCTAAATGATCTCAGAAGCATCTCGAATAGAGCTCAAATGCAACATATAGACCTGTATATGGGTTTTGCTGTCAAGTGACCTTGACAGCAAATAAACAATTCCCCTTCTTCAGGAGACTACTACATGGGTGATCACCCCCCTTACTCTGTACAAAATGTGTATCAATTAGTCTTTAATTTTCACAGAAATCTCCTTTCTCATTGTGTTTCACATATCAAGGTGAGGTGGACTTTCTTTTTAAAAAAGCTTTCTGTGAAAATAAAAAAAAATGGAACCCTGGACCAATTGGCATATATACAGTGGGGACTTAAAGTATTCAGACCCCCTTAAATTTTTCACTCTTTGTTATGCACCATTTGCTAAAATCATTTAAGTTCATTTTTTTTCCTCATTAATGTACACACAGCACCCCATATTGACAGAAAAACACAGAATTGTTAACATTTTTGCAGATTTATTAAAAAAGAAAAACTGGAATATATCACATGGTCCTAAGCCCTTTGCTGTAACACTCATATATATAACTCAGGTGTTGTCCATTTCTTCTGATCATCCTTGAGATGGTTCTACACCTTCATTTGAGTCCAGCTGTGTTTGATTATACTGATTGGACTTGATTAGGAAAGCCACACACCTGTTTATATAAGACCTTACAGCTCACAGTGCATGTCAGAGCAAATGAGAATCATGAGGTCAGAAACTGCCTGAAGAGCTCAGAGACAGAATTGTGGCAAGGCACAGATCTGGCCAAGGTTACAAAAAATTTCTGCTGCACTTAAGGTTCCTAAGAGCACAGTGGCCTCCATAATCCTTAAATGGAAGACGTTTGGGATGACCAGAACCCTTCCTAGAGCTGGCCGTCCGGCCAAACCGAGCTATTGGGGGAGAAGAGCCTTGGTGAGAGAGGTAAAGAAGAACCCAAAGATCACTGTGGCTGAGCTCCAGAGATGCAGTCGGGAGATGGGAGAAAGTTGAAAGTCAACCATCACTGCAGCCCTACACCAGTATGGCAGAGTGGCCCAACGAAAGCCTCTCCTCGGTGCAAGACACATGAAAGCCTGCATGGAGTTTACTAAAAAAACACCTGAAGGACTCCAAGATGGTGAGAAATAAGATTCTCTGGTCTAATGAGACCAAGATTGAACTTTTCGGCCTTAATTCTAAGCGGTATGTGTGGAGAAAACCAGACACTGCTCATCACCTGTCCAATACAGTCCCAACAGTGAAGCATAGTGGTGGCAGCATCATGCTGTGGGGGTGTTTTTCAGCTGCAGGGACAGGATGACTGCTTGCAATTGAGGGAAAGATGAATGTGGCCAAGTACAGGGATGTCCTGGACCAAAACCTTCTCCAGAGTGCTCAGGACCTCAGACTGGGTGGAAGGTTTACCTTCCAACAAGACAATGACCCTAAGCACACAGCTAAAATAACGAAGGAGTGGCTTCACAACAACTCCGTGACTGTTCTTGAATGGCCCAGCCAGAGCCCTGACTTTAAACCCAATTGAGCATCTCTGGGGAGACCTAAAAATGGCTGTCCACCGACGTTTACCATCCAACCTGATAGAACTGGAGAGGATCTGCAAGGAGGAATGGCAGAGGATCCCCAAATCCAGGTGTGAAAAACTTGTTGCATCTTTCCCAAAAAGACTCATGGCTGTATTAGATCAAAAGGGTGCTTCTACTAAATACTGAGCAAAGGGTCTGAATACTTAGGACCATGTGATATTTCAGTTTTTCTTTTTTAATAAATCTGCAAAAATGTCAACAATTCTGTGTTTTTCTGTCAATATGGGGTGCTGTGTGTACATTAATGAGGAAAAAAATGAACTTAAATGATTTAGCAAATGGCTGCAATATAACAAAGAGTGAAAAATGTAAGGGGGTCTGAATACTTTCCGTCCCCACTGTATGTACAGAGTAAGCGTGGTGACCACCTATAGAATGAATATGCACTGTGTGGGAGAATAAGACATGGTCACTGGAGGTACTAGAGCTGAGTATCAGGCCAGCTGCTGACCGTTTTTTATTTTTTCATATGGGGGGTTGCAAAGCTGTGGGGTGCAGATGTAATACAAGGGGCGTTCAAGTCAAACTGGGACTTTTAATTTTACAGGTATAAAAAGGGATGCTAGTCTGGCGGTACTACATGCAGTGGTAAGTGCCAAGTGTATACTATTACTGATAGGTGGTGCATATGTTGCGGGCCAGTCCAAAGACCGTTAATCAAGTTGGCAACAGTGTTAGTACGTGTATGGAACAGCTTGTGGTGATAACGTTTCTTGTAAACTAAGACATAAAACCCACGAATATCTGAAGAAGAATTCAAGCACAGTACGGTGATGAGACGCTCGGCCGCAATAAGACCTTCGAATGGTGTAAAAGTTTCAAAAATGGCCGTATGTCCATCAGTATGCCCACAGCAGTCATTCCTGTAAGCATTCAGCATGTGGAACGCCTGATCCTGAATAATCGACGCATAACCAGTCGTGAAATTGCACCAGAGACAAATCTTTCTGTGGGAACAGTGAACACAGTCATTCACGGCTGTCCTAGGATGGTTTAGGAGTACTGACAAATCTTTCTATGCCGAAGCTTTCCGGGCATTAGTTAAACGTTGGGATAAGTGAATAAATGTAGCAGGGGAGTCGAAAAATAAATGTAGTTTCCACTCCTTGAAATTTGTTATTTTATTATATAAACTAAAAAGTTCCAGTTTGACTTGAACACCCCTTGTATGTGGATGGGGGATGCAGAGGTGAGAAGCTGTGGAAGAGAACTACAGAGCTTAGGTGTTTGAGGGGTTGAAGATATAAGCTGTGGAAGAAATGTGCAAAAGCGAGCCGTGGACGTAAGCTATGGTGGGAGGTGCAGTGTTAAAGGGGAGTTCCATCCAAAAAAAATCATTAATGTGCATGAAAAAAAATAATTTTTTTTTTCCTCACCTCTTTAATGCCTGTTGGTAGGGGGTCCCTCGTAATCTGCCTCCTTCGGCGCCTGGGCTCCTGACGTCACTTCCCTCGGCGCAGGAAGGGAGATCAGATCCCCCCCTCCCTCTAGGCAATCATCTGGGACATGTGACTGGTCCCAGATCATTGCGCAGCCAGTCGCGGCTTGCGCATGCGCAGTGGGTGCCCGGCTGTGAAGCCACGGCCGGGCGCCCACAGTTACAATGCCGGCAACCCGCATTGCTGGACCCTGGGACAGGTAAGTGTCCGATTATTAAAAGTCAGCAGCTGCAGTATTTGTAGCTGCTGACTTTTTGTTTTGTTTTTATGTTTTTTTTTAAGCGAAACTCCACTTTAAGCTGTGGAATGGGAGATGTGTGTGGAAATGAGCTGCGGTTGGGGGATGCAGAGGTGAGTTGTGGAAAGGGGGAAGTGTGCAGAGGTAAGCTGTAGAAAATAGTACAATGAAGTGCCACAAGAAAAAAATACAAAAGTGAAACATTATAGACACCTACACCTTACACCAGTGGTTCTCAACTCCAGGCCTCGGGACCCACCAACAGGCCAGATTTTAAGTATTACCTTGAGGAGTTGCAGACTAGAATACTGCAATCACTGAGCAGCAAGTGATATCACCTGTGATGTATTTCAGCTTTCTTGCAAACCTGGCCTGTTGGTGGGTCCTGAGGACTGGAGTTGAGAACCACTGCCTTACACCGTTATCACCATGTATCTCTAACACATACTGTATATTTGTATTATTTAAACTGTTGTAACAACATAATGAAAATTGTATTAATTGTACCTATTAGAAAAGACTATAAATAAGAACAAAAATCATAAAGCAATACTGCAGTTTCAGCATTGCTACTATTATTGTAAGTCTTTGTTCTGCAGTTTTCAGTAGTAATATGGACAAGCTCTCTGCCAATAGTATCAAGACATTCTTGTTTTCCTTACCACAATTAACATTTTGGACAACAATTCAAATGTGTTAAAGAAAATGTGTACTGTAGCTTTCGTTGCTGACCTCTCATTATGTAAATAGTAGGTGTTATGCTGCGTACACACGGTTGAAATTTCCGACAACAAATGTTTGAGAGCTAGTCCTCAAATTTTCCGACAACAAAACTTGTCAGAAATTCCGAGCATGTGTACACAATTCCAAAGCACAAAATTCCACGCATGGTCGGAATGAAGCAGAAGGGCCGCACTGGCTATTGAACTTCATTTTTCTCGGCTCGTCGTACGCCTTGTACGTCACCGCGTTCTTGACGTTCGGAATTTCCGACAACATTTGTGTGACCGTGTGTATGCAAGAAAAGTTTGAGCCAACATCCGTCAGAAAAAAATCCACTGTTTTGTTGTCAAAAGGTCCAATCGTTTGTACGCGGCATTAGGCTGTTGCCTCTCTCCAGTGGCGTCAATGATTTGAATTAAACAAACATTTTTAAAATGATGTCAGCAGTGGCAGCCTGAGTATGTTTCCCTTCCTTGATCGGTTACAAAATGGCTGACAACCATTAATAATATTATTTTAACAACAATAGTAAAAAGCACGTTGTAGTATGTAAAATAAATGTAATTTAGAGGCTGGCTTTTCAATAGGCACTGTTCTTTTGCAATGGAAAAGGGCCCGCTCAAAGCATATCTAAATCCAAGAACAAAAATAGAATTGCCATTTACCTTTCCTTTCACACTTCTTTATTTTCACCTGGTGATTCTTCCAGGAATGCAATTCATGTCCTAGGGTAACAAGCGTACTGTATCTAGGAGGAGCAGAGTTATAACTCTAGGAAAGGAAATATTTTGGACTATATAACACCCCCCCCCCCCCCTTCATTATAACGTTTGTAGTCAGTGGATATAGCTGGGAGCTAAATGATATCTGTCTGTACTCTCTTACTTTGCAAGAAGTTATCAGCCCACAAGATTTCTGGCTGGATGAAAAGCTACTTTTTTACACTTGTCAAACAGATGCAGTATCTCACAAAAGTGAGTACACCCCTCACATTTTGGTAAATATTTTATCATGTGTTTTCATTTAACAACACTGAAGAAATGACACTTTGCTACAATGTAAAGTAGTGAGTGTACAGATTGTATAACAGTGTAAATTTGCTGTCCCCTCAAAATAACTCAACACAGGCATTAATGTCTAAACCGCTGGCAACAAAAGTGAGTACACCCCTAAGTGAAAATGTCCAAATTTAGCCCAAAGTGTCAATATTTTGTGTAGCCACCATTATTTTCCAGCACTGCTATAACCCGCTTGGGCATGGAGTTCACCAGAGCTTCACAGGTTGCCACTGGAGTCCTCCTCCATGACGACATCACGAAGCTGATGGATGTTAGAGACCTTGCGCTTCTCCACCTTCCGTTTGAGGATACCCCACAGATGCTCAATAGGTTTTAGGTCTGGAGACATGCTTGGCCAGTCCATCACATTTACCCTCAGCTTCTTTAGCAAGGCAGTGGTCGTCTTTGAGTTGTGGAAAACTGTCCTGCGGCCCAGTCTCCGAAGAGAGGGCATCATGCTCTGCTTCAGTATGTAATAGTACATGTTGGCATTCAAGGTTCCCTCAATGAACTGTAGCTCCCTAGTGCTGGCAGCACTCATGCAGCCCAAGACAATGACACTCCCACCACCATGCTTGACTGTAAGCAAGACACACTTGTCTTTGTATTCCTCACCTGGTTGCCGCCACACACGCTTGACACCATCTATCTGAACCAAATATGTTTATCTTGGTCTCATCAGACCACAGGACATGGTTTTAGTAATCCATGTCCTTAGTCTGCTTGTCTTCAGCAAACTGTTTGCTGGCTTTCTTGTGCATCATCTTTAGAAGAGGCTTCCTTCTGGGATGACAGCCATACAGACCAATTTGGTGCAGTGTGCGGCATATGGTCTGAGCACTGACAGATTGACCCCCACCCCTTCAACCTCTGCAGTAATGCTGGCAACAGTCAAACATCTATTTCCCAAAGACAACCTTTGCTGATGCTGAGCACGTGCACTCAACTTCTTTGGTCGACCATGACGAGGCCTGTTCTGAGTGGAACCTGTCCTGTTAAACCACTGTATGGTCTTGGCCACCGTGCTGCAGCTCAGTTTTAGGGTCTTGGCAATCTTTCTTATAGCTTGGGCCATCTTTATGTAGAGAAACAATTCTTTTTTCAGATCCTCAGAGAGTTCTTTGCCATGAGGTGCCATGTTGAACTTCCAGTGACCAGTATGATAGAGTGAGCGCGATAAAACCAATGGGGTCAAACCTTGAGAGTTTCAATTTGTATGCAATCAGGCAGGCCCTTGAACTACATGGTTTTGGTAAATCTGAAGACAAAAATCTGCAGAAAATCGAATAGTGTGTGTAACAGAACGTCCCGCACTCCGCTTCAGTGCTTCTGTCATATACCACTTCCTCCCAGTCTGTATACAGATATCAGATATTCCAACCGCTCTGAGCACAAAACAAGGCGACACTTGCTTAGATGCTAACATAGACCAACTTTGTTTAGAATCAAAATTACAAGACTTTATATGCCGTTGGAACCTCCTCTAACAATACAACTGTAACCTAATTAACATGAGCTAGTTTACTAAATCATTTACCCAGACTAGGTGACGACGTCTCCTAGCTCATTGACTATTCAACACACATTACCATAAACATCAACACAGGGTTAATTAGAAAAAACAACAATGAGTTGAATACCCTTAGAACCTGTGGTAAACCAGACTAAACTCATTTACATTAAACACATTATAGCTGACATCAGACAGGTGAGTGGAGTTGATGACATTAGCATCTTCTCACAGTATGAGTCCCAACAGTATGACTCAGTCACTATTGCTACTATGGCAAATACAGGGTCCCCAGAGTCTGTGTGTCCTGGGGGACAAGGACCCGAAGCCAAAGTAACAACACCTCAAGGGTACCCCAAATGCCAGGGCCCATAATCTGTAGGCAAGAGGCTCACATTCAGTCCCCTCCAAAAGCCTCTATCCCGGGTGAGTCTGTCACAGTGTGTATGGGGCCTTAGGGGTGTACCCACTTTTGTTGCCAGCGGTTTAGACATTAATAGTTGTGTGAGTTATTTTGAGGGGACAGCAAATTTACATTGTTATACAAGCTGTACACTCACTACTTTACATTGTAGCAAAGTGTCATTTCTTCAGTGTTGTCACATGAAAAGATATAATAAAATCTTTACCAAAATGTACTCACTTTTGTGAGATACTGTATAACAAAATATCTTTTATTGTACATCTATTTAACAGACCATAAGGAAGCAAATAAGATAGATTTATTGTTCAAATACACTTTAAGCTGATAGGCCGTGAAAGGCTCCACTGGTCCTTCAACTATAGAGGCTCTATATCCTTCACCCAGGCAATGCACCCAATAATTTTTTTGCACGGAGGGTGGACTGTGCTCATGGCTCCAAATTTGCTATGCCACCGAGAGGAACTCTCCCTTGTGAAATGTTTGTTTTATGTGTGTTGTTTAAAGTTAACCTGATATATTATTGGGCGACAGTTCTTTTTACCAAACGTACATCTTCGCCAGCACACCATGGATCAGCAAAAAGTCGCCCAAGAAGATTTTAATGAAAAGATGTTACCTCACAAAGAAAGTGCAACGTTTTGGGGCCACACAGGACCCCTTCGTCAGGCATGTGATCCTTCCATCCATCACATGCCTGACAAAGGGGTCCTGCGTGGCCCCGAAACGTTGCACCTTCTTTGTGATGTAACCTCTTTTCATTAAAATCTTCTTGGACGACTTTTTGCTGATCCATGGTGTGCTGGCGAAGATGTACGTTTGTCTGATTCTTCCAGGACCCAACTGGTAATCACTGCAGCACCCACTATTTATGTGCCATTTTTCCAGGAACGTGTGCGATAGGAATATTGCATAGAGTTCTTTTTATCATACGCTGGTGGTTCTCACAACCCCGTGACAATGCTGCAGTCACCCATGAGGCTGTCTTTTTATTCTGAACTTGGTAATTTGCCCTTTAGAGGTTCATACTCCAACCCAGCCATTTTGATCCCTATGTGTACATTTTTTGCAGTTTGGGGGCAGGTTAGAACACAGTTTACATTGAGTGTACTCCTCTTTGGGGCAATCCTGCTTTGTCACATCTCTATGCTTTCCCAGACCCCCAGTTGTGGCAGGGCCGTCTTTGAGGCAGGGCAAAAGGGGCAGCTGTCCTGGGCCCTGTCATTATTGTGGGGCCCAAAGCAGGTGCCTCATATATATATATATATATATATATATATATATATATATATATATACACACTGTATTCAGTTTAGCTAGATCCGTTCCTATTATCTTCCTACTCACAGGCAGGCTTTTCTTGTTACAGTATTTACATCTACTTGAAGAAAATTGCTGGTGTTCTTTTGATCCTATTAGTACCACAGTCAGGCAGCTAGACTATTTACAGTTAGTGTAGTGCGTCCTCCTCACAGTGTTCAGTTAAAGCTACAAGTTAGTTTAGTGTGACCTCTGCACAGTGTTCAGCTAAAACTACAAGTTAGTGTAGTGCGCAGTGTTCAGCTAAAGCTACAAGTTAGTGTAGTGCGTCCTGCTCACAGTGTTCAGCTAAAACTACAAGTTAGTGTAGTGAGACCTCTGCACAGTGTTCAGCTAAAGCTACAAGTTAGTGTAGTGCGTCCTGCTCACAGTGTTCAGCTAAAACTACAAGTTAGTGTAGTACGACCTCTGCACAGTGTTCAGCTAAAACTACGAGTTAGTGTAGTGAGACCTCAGCACAGTGTTCAGCTAAAGCTACAAGTTACTGTAGTGCGTCCTGCTCACAGTGTTCAGCTAAATTTACAAGTTAGTGTAGTGCGACCTCTGCACAGTGTTCAGCTAAAACTACAAGTTAGTGTAGTGCGACCTCTGCACAGTGTTTAACAGGGGCGTGTAATTACAATTTTTGATGCAATACTTTGCAGCAGGGCTCGTTTCTGCATTCCAACTAGAGTATCTGTGAGGGGTTGCAGTGTTGTGGCACCAGCACCAGTGCCTAAGGCCCATTTTTTCAGCCCCTGTTCATCAGGGGCATGTAATTACAATTCTTGATCTAATATTTCACAGCAGGGCCCTGTGAGGGCTTACAGTGTTGTGGCCACAACAACACCTAAGGCCCAAATTTCTGCTGAGTATATAGGGCAGGCCCCTACTTTCAAACATCCAACTTACAAAGGACTCCTACTTGCAAACGGAAGGAGACAACAGGAAGTGAGATGAAATCTACCCATAGGAAGGGAAATTCTCTCCTGTAAGAGTTAATATGGGAAAAACGTTTCTCCTTTCCACTGATGCTTTATCACCAATCCTTGTTTCACAAAAATCCCCAAATTTTCAAAAAACATTTGTCATTGGGACAAAAAATGAGGTGAAATCTTCTGAAGAGGGGCACAGACGGCAAAACAAATGTCACAGGGGTGATAACCCTTCCCTATGTTTTCCAAAAAGCTTAAAATAGATTTTTTGGCTGGAGCTAAACACGTTAAAAATATACCAGTTCAAAATTACAAACAGATTCTACTTAACAACAAACCTACAGTCCCTGTCTTGTTTGCACCGCCTGTATACTGCTGTTCAGAGTATATAGGGCCTGGTGGCCCCACGCCTTTCCTTTTTTTAATTCAGGTGCGGGGTTCCACTTAATATCCATACAAGACCCAAAGGGCCTGGTAATGGACTGGGGGGTACCCATGCTGTTTGTCTCACTGATTTTCATCCATATTGCCAGGACCCGACATTACATTAAAGCCGCAAGCAGTTTTAAATGACTTTTTTTCCTTTAAAAATGACATTTTGTGCAGGGACTGTTCTAAGCACGGGAAACATGTGCCACTTTACAGGCATATATATAGACACCCACCCAGGTACGATATTTAAAGGAATATTTCACTTTTTTTTTTTTAACTTTAAGCATCATTAAAATCACTGCTCCCGAAAAAAACGGCCGATTTTTAAAAGTTTTTTTTGCATTGATACATGTCCCCTGGGGCAGGACCCGGGTCCCCAAACCCTTTTTAGGACAATACCATGCAAATTAGCCTTTAAAAGAAGCACTTTTGATTTTGAACGTTCGAGTCCCATAGACGTCAATGGGGTTCTAATGTTCATGCAAATTTTCGGTCTGTTCGCAGGTTCTGGTGCGAACCGAACCGGGGGGTGTTCGGCTCATCCCTAATGATGTGCTGTAACCTCTAGCTACCAATCAGTGAGCAGTATTACTGTACAGTAATCTCTAGCAACCAATCAACAAGCAGAAATCGTGCTGTAACCTCTAGCAACTAATCAGTGATCCGTAATGTGTGCTGTAACCTCTAGCAACCAGTCAGCAAGCGGTAATGATATGCTGTAACCTCTGGCAACCAATCGCATATGGCTGCCTGATCTGATTTTGAGTCTAGCTGCTATTTATTGTATGTCTCAGAGCAGGTGAAGAGCAAAATTGCATGGGGGGGGGGCCTAAGAAATTTTTTGGCCAGGGTCCAATCAATATTAAAGGCAGCCCTGAGTTGTGGGCTAGATACAGAATTAGGAACCTCAGTCATATTTTTTCTAGAGGTACTCTTTTAACCTTTGATGCCTTGAAGTTTGTCTATGCTCTACCCAACTCCATGTTTTTCTGTTATTTACAACTACTACACACTATTACCGCTCAGTTCCCTAATAGGATACAACTGGTCTCTGACCTATAGAAAGTTTGCTATCCACTTAGGAACTAGCCAAACCCTCTTTAGCTTTATACTCTGTTGTTTTTTATAGATAGTCCAAAATTGACCGAACTCTACCATCGCTGGTGGGTGGATGTCCCGTCACAAAATAACCAAGATTGAGACGAATGTCTACAACACTATTTGACTGATGTAATCTCCACTAAGGATGGGTTCATATAAATTACATTTTACATTGAGAAAATGTCACCCCCCTTAGACTCTCTAAGATATATCCATCAAGGACAGCTATATGCCATCAGGACGAACTTGAAATTGGCACCTTCTTCCACGTAGCGTGACACGGTCCCAAAATCCACGGTGCTGGCTTGAGGTAGCCCAAACTATCAATATAGTATGGGAACTTATGCTACCATTGGAACCCCTTTTTTTCCTGTTGGGTATTGTGGTTAATGCTGAGACCTCCCGCTATAAAAAAAAGTTTTTATATTTTACACTGCCTTTTATGCGAGGAAGGAGATTCTTCTTGTTTTTTTTTTCGATTATATAATTTTTATTGAAGTTTTACATTATACAACAAAACCAAAATTATACAAGCAAAAAAAAAAAGGGAAAAAACACACCACCATCAAAAATTCAAAAATTAATCATGCAGTTTCCAAATTAACTTAAACAAGCCTTGTAATTCAACATACCAATAAGGTACAGTATCTCACAAAAGTGAGTACACCCCTCACGTTTTTGTAAATATTTTATTATATCTTTTCATGAAGAAATGACACTTTGCTTCAATGTAAAGTAGCGAGTGTACAGCTTGTATAACAGTGTAAATTTGCTGTTCCCCTCAAAATAACTCAACACAGCCATTAATGTCTAAACCACTGGCAACAAAAGTGAGTACACCCCCAAGTGAAAATGTCCAAATTGGGCCCAATTAGCTATTTTCCCTCCCTGATGACATGTGACTCATTAGTGTTACAAGGTCTCAGGTGTGAATGGGGAGCAAGTGTGTTATATTTGGTGTTATCGCTCTCACTCTCTTACTAGTCACTGGAAGTTCAACATGGCACCTCATGGCAAAACACACTCTGAGGATCTGAAAAAAAGAATTGTTGCTCTTCATAAAGATGGCCTAGGCTGTAACAAGATTGCCAAGACCCTGAAACTGAGCTGCAGCATGGTGGCCAAGACCATACAGCGGTTTAAAAGGTCAGGTTCCACTCAGAACAGGCCTTGCCATGGTCGACCAAAGAAATTGAGTGCACGTGCTCAGCGTCATATCCAGAGGTTGTCTTTGGGAAATAGACGTATGAGTGCTGCCAGCATTGCTGCAGACGTTGAATTGGGGGGGCAGCCTGTCAGTGCTCAGACCATACGCATAAAATTGGTCCGCATGGCTGTCATCCCAGAAGGAAGCCTCTTCTAAAGATGATAGACAAGAAAGCCCGCAAACATGCTGAAGACAAGCGGACTAAGGACATGGATTACTGGAACCATGTCCTGTGGTCTGATGAGTCTAAGATAAACTTATTTGGTTCAAATGGTGTCAAGCTTGTGTGGTGGCAACCAGGTGAGGAGTACAAAGACAAGTGTGTCGTGCCTACAGTCAAGCATTGTGTAGGGGGTATCATGGTCTGGGACTGCATGAGTGCTGCTGGCACTGGGGAGCTACAGTTCATTGAGGGAACCATGAATGCCAACATGTACTGTGACATACTGAAGCAGAGCATGATTCCCTCCCTTCGGAGACTGGGCCACAGGGCAGTATTCTATCATAACAACCCCAAACACACCTCCAAGATGACCACTGCCTTGCTAAAGAAGCTGGGGGTGAAGGTGATGGACTGGCCAAGCATGTCTCCAGACCTAAATCCTATTGAGCATCTGTGGGGCATCCTCAAACAGAAGGTGGAAAAGGGACATCCACCAGCTCTGTGATATCGTCATGGAGGCGTGGAAGAGGACTCCATCGGCAACCTGTGGAGCTATAGTGAACTCCATGCCCAAGAGGGTTAAGGCAGTGCTGGAAAATAATGGTGGCCACACAAAATATTGACACTTTGGGCCCAATTTGGACATTTTTACTTAGGGGTGTACTCACTTTTGTTGCCAGCGGTTTAGAGATTAATGGCTGTGTGCCAAGTTATTTTGAGGGGACAGCCAATTTACACTGTTATACAAGCTGTACACTCACTACTTTACATTGTAGCAAAGTGTCATTTCCGCAGTGTTGTCACATGAAAAGATATAATAAAATATTTACCAAAATGTGAGGGGTGTGCTCAGTTTTGTGAGATACTGTGTATGTGTATATATATATATATATATATATATATATATATATATATATATATATATATATGAGACACTACACTTTTAACATGATGCGGCTATGGGTGACCTAGCAGCAGGGGAGGATTCAAAAGGTTTATATAATGGGCATAGGGGTCAGTTAAAGGGAAGGTCTGGCCCGGGACCCCCAGCCCCTTCTAGCTAATTGCCCCAGTATTTAAAAATGAAAACTATTTCTAGGTTGTTGATGTTGCTGGAGCAGTCTTATCCTTTTTATTTTTCCTTATTGTTGCATTACCCCGGGTACACTTAAATAGCAGTGGATGTTTACTGCCTATTCCGCCCTAATGCTGGTAACTTAGGTGGAGAGAGGGGGGTTTATTTCCTCTCACTATATCCTGAAGGTAACTGTTTGATCTTTATCTGTTTTATTCCCAGGTATTACCTCAGGAAGTTTATTTACAGTTGTAAGTTATCTCTTCTAATGGGTTATCTCTGGGTGCTTGGGGTTTTATTCATGACCACCAGACACCCTTCACTGTCCTCACTCAGTCGGAACGATCTTCCTGCCTGAACCTCACTGAATCTATAAGGTACTAGTTTGGGGCCCTTGGGTTTCCTTTCTGGTCCAGTATTGACATGTAACTTTTTTTTATTTCTTCTTCTGATCCACTACTATCTACTATTTTCTCCCTTTCCCTTTCCACTTACTCCTTACACCCTCCTAACCCCCTCCCCTTTCTTTTCTTCTTTCCATTCCCTTTCTCCCTAAGTAATCTTCTCTCAACCCTGCTTATTTAACTCTTCAAGCACAAGGAGTCAGTAGTGGTGTCCTTTTTACCATGGTAATGGTTTCTGTGTTTCCTCTTATTTACACTATTTTTGCTCTGGAGTAGCTTAGCAGGTTCCACTTTCTTGCTATGATGGGATCTTAATGTAACACAACTTCTGTCACGTACCTAGTGGATGAGGCCTCTCTTACGCCTCTGACTTAAGGCCCCTGATAGAGTAAACAGGAGGCACAGGAGTGGAGAGCAGATCAACAGCAAGGAGGGCAATCTGAAATTCCACGTGCAGCGGACTGGAGACTCGAGCAGCAGACTGGAGACTGGAGCAGCAGACTGGAACAGCAGACTGGAAACTGGAGCAGCAGACTGGAAGGAGACTCCCACTGGACTGGAGCTCAGAAGGGTCAGACAAGCCGCTCGGTATCAGGTGGACAGCAGAAGAACCAGAGGAGCAGGCAGTAGCAACATCAAGACAGGCCGGGATCAGATGCAGGCAGATAGCTGGGATAGTCAGAGGCAAGCCATGTAGTACACAGGAACAGGTTCAGATAGCAGGGTACACACAGGAACGCTGTAGATCAGACAGCAATGCCTCTGTGTTTCAGCCTGGTTTAAATAGCCTGCCTGGCATCAGGGCTGCGCTCGTGCATGCGCATTGGCAAACGTGCACCAGCTAGTTTGGATCTTCTGTTACTGGCAGGATCTTCCTGACAGCTTCTCAACGATCTTCAGTCAAGAGACTTTCACTTAATGCTAAAGGTCTTCATTCTCCTGAAAAAAGATCACCTTTATGAATTTCACAAACACACAGCTCAGATTGGTTTTCTCCAACAGACACATTTCAGATCTGATTGCATTCCCAGACTCGCTGATCATAGATACACTACAGTTTTCCATGCTACCAATCATGTTTTCAAATCGAAAAGCGTGTCAATTCTATTTACAAAGCATATCCAGTTCATTCTTATGCCCTGTACACACGATCGGACATGGATCGGACATTCCGACAACAAAATCCATGGATTTTTTCAGACGGATGTTGGCTCAAACTTGTCTTACATACACACGGTCACACAAAGTTATCGGAAAATCCTATCGTTCTCAATGCGGTAACGTAAAACACGTACGTTGGGACTATAAACGGGGCAGTAGCCAATAGCTTTCATCTGTTAATTTATTCTGAGCATGCGTGGCACTTTGTGCGTCGGATTTGTGTACACACGATCGGAATTTAAACGATCGGATTTTGTTGTCGGAAAATTTTATATCTTGCTCTCAAACTTTGTGTGTCGGAAAAAGTCCGATGGAGCCCACACACGATCGGAATTTCTGACAACACTATCTGATCGCACTTTTTCCGTCGGAAAATCCGACCGTGTCAGGATGCTGGGCTGACCAGGAAGGTTCTTTCCTTTTTCTGAAAGGCAGGCCAAGTTCCAGAGCAGTGACTTTCCCTAATATTTGCTGCTACTATGAAGGACAGGTGGGATTCTTCCACAAAGTATGTGAACAACTAGCTGAGCTTAAAGATGGTCTACTGGTTCACTGGTAGACAGTGACTTTAATGTACAGCTTAATCCCTTGCTAGACACTTTGACGGGCTCCTCCTCTCTTCCATATAGAGCTCTATGTCATTAAAACCCAACTAACCAATCTCACTCTCCATGATTCCCGTTGTACACTTCACCCCCCAGTTGAGGATTACAGCTTCTTTTCCCCTCCCCACCAAAAATAATCACATATAGACTAATTTCTTTCTCTCCCAGGCCAAGCTGAGATTTTTATCTTTAGCTACAGTAGAGCCAATGTTTATTTCTGACCATCACCCCATCTCCCTAACCTTACTCTTCCCTGAACAGGAATTCAAAGCCAAAATCTGGAGATTGGATCACTTGGCAAAGATTGGACATGTGCAATCCGTTTTGTACGAATCGAAATTCAGCCAAACTTTGCATATTTCGGACATTCAGATGCATCTGAATAAAAAATAACGAATTTCAACTAATACGAAAGAAATTATAGCGGATATAACAAATTCGACATGATTCGGTAATTCGTTAAAGATCTAATTAAACAAAAGGTCAACTCAAAGTAAACCTTACAGTCCAATCAGCTGATTCATTTTGTGCTGGAGGTTGGATTACTGGCAAAGTGCATTCCTGAGAACTGAGTGAGAAGGGTGTTGTATTGTATTTGAGCAGAGGAGAAGAGATATTTTCATTGTGTGTGTTAATACATACGAAAAACAAACGACTTTCCAAATTACAAATCATTATCACGAATATATATACATACATACATATTGAATTTCAACTAATACGAAAGAAATCATAGCAGATATAACGAATGAATTCGACATGATTCGAGATTCAGTATAATGAATATCGACACTCCACAAAGATAACGAATTATCCAAAAACGAATTAACGTAACATAACGAATATAACAGAACGAAATTATGTATTTTATGAATGAAAATGAAACGAAACTAAACAAAATTTTCCGTTGTTCACAAGTCTAGCAAAGATGAGTTCAATCAGATTACTCTCTCTTCAAACTAACCTCCAAGCCTATTTTGATACTAATGACACCTCTGATGTCTCACCCAATGGAAAGCACATAAATGATGTGTGAACTTATAACTATGACGACAACCCTTAAAAGGGAACATCATAAGCAAATGTGGGTCCTTGCTAACACCATCATCTCATTAGAGAATGCCAAATAGTCTCTAGCTCGTGATACCCTAACCAAGCTTATACAAGCTCACCTAGACTTAATGAAAGAATTAGGTAAATGGCACCAGAAGAAATGTGGACATCCAGCTGTTAGAAGCCCCTATTAAAAGTTTGACATGGCTCTAAAACACATGAAGCCTGAGAAGAGCCCGGGCTCCAATGGGTTCCCAGCACAACATTATAAATGTTTTCACCAGATATTGGCACCTCATTTTTTTAGCAATCAAATCTTTCACTGAATCCCCTCACCACTCCTCAGCCTTTATTAGAGACCAACATCACCTTAACCACTTAGAAGATTTGGCTGCTGAATGACCAGGCCATTTTTTGCGATTCGGCACTGTGACGATTTAACTGACAATTGCGCGGTCATGCGGCGCTGCACCCAAACAAAATTGATGTTCTTTTTTTTTCCCACAAATAGAGCTTTCTTTTGGTGGTATTTGATCATCTCTGCGGTTTTTATTTTTTGCGCTATAAACAAAAAAAGAGCGACAATTTTGAAAAAAAACACTATTTTGTACTTTTTGCTATAATAAATATCCCCAAATTTTTTTTTAAAAAAAGCTCATTTTTTTCTCAGTTTAGGTCGATATGTATTCTTCTACATATTGTTGGTAATAAAAAGTTATATCGTCTACAAATAGGGGATAGATTTATAACATTTTTTTTTTACTAGTAATGGCGGCGTTCTGCAGTTTTTTTTTTTTTTTATCGGGACTGTGACATTATGGCAGACACATCGGACACTTTTGACACATGTTTGATACCATTGGTATTTATACAGCGATCAGTGCTATAAAAATGCACTGATTACTGTAAAAATGCCACTGGCAGGAAAGGGGTTAACACTAGGGGGCGATCAAGGGGTTAATTGTGTTTCCTGTGTGTGTTTCTAACTGTGGGGGGAGGGGACTGACCTAGATGAAATGACAGGTCGTTATTACTAGCTATTAGGAACTCACGATCTGTCTCTCCTCACAGAACAGGGATTTGTGTGTTTACACACACACGTCCCTGTTCTGCCTCTCGTGCCCGCGATCGCTCGTGGCCAGCGGGCATCTCGGCCGTCGGCCATGAGCATCGGCACACCCGCTATCCCACTTAAAGGAGCCAACATATAGCTACGATGGCTCGCAGGATGGTGCCGACCTGTCGCAATATAATGACGGCGGATCGTCGGCTCGCCGGCAAGCGGTTAAAGTGATTGTAAAGGCTTGTTTTTTTTTTTTTTTTAAATAACAAACCTGTTATACTTACCTCCTCTGTGAAGTTGGTTTAGCACAGAGCAGCCTGGTTCCTCCTCTTCTCGGGTCCCTCTTCACTGCTTCTAGCCCCTCCCTCCTTTGAGTGCCCCTCAGCCAGCAGCTTGCTTACAGGGGGCACCCAAGCCAAGTCAGAGCTCTGTGTATTCATTCAGACACAAGCCCTGACCTGGCTCCGTACCCTCTCTCCCCTGATTGGCTGACTGACTTTGACAACTGCGGGAGCCAATGAAGGGGCTCAGGTAGGTAACGGGGGGGGGCTGCTACACACATACAGTTTTTTATCTTAATGCATAGAAAAAAAACTTTTCTTTCTCGTACATCACGGGACACAAAGCCTCAGTAATTACTGATGGGTTATATAGGGTATCACTAGGTGATTGGACACTGGCACACCCTAAACAGGAAGTTCAACCCCCTATATAATCCCTCCCCTTACAGGGATACCTCAGTTTTTTCGCCAGTGTCTTAGGTGTTGCAAATACCCCAAAAAACAGAGGCTCTAGGGGATCTCCCTCAGGCTCTGAGGACCCCCCTTCTGCAGCACCTTCTCTCCTGAGGGACCTGGGATGGCTGGCCAGGAAGAGCCATTGGGGTCAGGGGCTACATCTGCTTCTGGCACTTCAGCCCCTGTATACATTACGCAGGAGGTTATTTCCTCAACCATTAATGGACTAGAGGAAAGCTTAATGGCCTTAATCGCATCTTCACTCAGTGGAAGAAAACGCACTAGGTCTTCCTCTGTTACCCAGGACCCTCAGGCAGAGGAACTCTGGGGAAAAAGGAGAAGAATCCCTTTCAGAGGATCGGGATGGGACTGATGATTCTTCCTCTGAGTCAAGTGGAGAATCAAGTGGAGAAGGGCCCTCTTCAGCTTCTCAGGATGAGAAGATCTTAGTACAGATCCTTGCTGGATTGGTCCGCTCCACATTTAGGTTACCCGTATCTGAGTAAGTTCAAGAACCCTCTTCTTCTTTGGGGTCACTGAAGCCTCCTCAAACAACACATGCTTTTCCTGTTCATAGTTTACTAGAAAAGCTCATTTATTCTGAGTGGGATCACCCAGATAAACGTTTTTTTTCCGCCTAAAAAGTTTTCAACACTTTATCCTATGGAAGAAAAGTTTAGAAAGATGTGGGGGATACCGGCCGTTGATGCCGCCATTTCCTCCATAAATAAAAGTCTGACTTGTCCTGTAGACAATGCTCAGATGCTCAGGGATCCTGTTGATAAAAAAATGGAATCCCTGTTGAAGGATATTTTCTCCTTAGCAGGTTCAGTAGCTCAACCTGCAGTGGCAGCGATCGGAGTCTGTCAATACTTGACAGAGACCATGTTAAGCAGGTCCTTAAAGTTCTACCTGAACAGCAGGCCCAGGGGTTGGCTAACCTTCCAGCGGCCTTATGTTTTGCTGTTGACGCCATCAGAGATTCTATCATCCAAACCTCTCGTCTTTCACTTGGGTTGGTGCATATGCGTAGAATCTTATGGTTGAAAAATTGGTCAGCCGAAGCACCATGTAAGAAACTTCTGGCTGGATTTCTATTTTGTGGTGCAAGGCTGTTTGGAGAGGATTTGGACAATTATATCCAAAAGATCTCTAGTGGGAAAAGCACTCTCTTACCTGTTAAGAAAAGGAGTAAGCGTTCCTCTTTCAAACGTGCTCTTTCCCCGGTGCCAGGAGCATCAGCCTCCAGGCAGTCACGACGGCCTCCTCCGTCAGGGTCTAGAAATAAATTTCAGAGTCGACCCCAGGGACAAAAGAAGTCCTGGGGGAAGAAGCCTACTAGACAGGACGCTAAAGCCTCTTTATGAAGGAGCGCCCCCGCTCGCTTGGGTGCGGGGAAGATTGCTATGGTTCTCAAAGCTCTGGCAGGAGGATTTCCAGGACAGATGAGTAATCTCCACGGTAATTCTAGGTTACAAAAGAAAGAAAGGCGCCTCTGGGTGTAGACTTAAAACAGTTTATTGGATAAAAATAGTAGCGGTCACACTCACATAGGTGAAGTCATCAAAGGCATGTGTAGTAAGCAGACCATAGAGCATCATCCATCATAGGGAAATGGGTCAGATCGGTCTATCCTCCTGATACTCGGCTGGGAGCTCTGCCCGTGTGTGGAGTGGAGTACCGCTGAGAATGGTAAGGGCCGGCCACAGCGGTGACACATATAACCAGAACCAAAGCTGAAGGCGATGACAAAGATCTGGATACACAGGAAGAGAAGCACAGCAACCAGAGCCTGATGAAGGGGCGCGGCTGTCACGTTATCGCAGCCCGTACGCCCCGCAACGCGTCGCTCTTTCAGTGACGTCACTCCTCCTCGCCGGTTGCTGTGCTTCTCTTCCTGTGTATCCAGATCTTTGTCATCGCCTTCAGCTTTGGTTCTGGTTATATGTGTCACCGCTGTGGCCGGCCCTTACCATTCTCAGCGGTACTCCACTCCACACACGGGCAGAGCTCCCAGCCGAGTATCAGGAGGATAGACCGATCTGACCCATTTCCCTATGATGGATGATGCTCTATGGTCTGCTTACTACACATGCCTTTGATGACTTCACCTATGTGAGTGTGACCGCTACTATTTTTATCCAATAAACTGTTTTAAGTCTACACCCAGAGGCGCCTTTCTTTCTTTTGTTTCTTCTAGGATTTGGAATTTGGTTTCAGTTCTCAGTGAAGGCAGCCCTACTTGTGGATTTAACATTATCATTCTGTTCCTTTGGACCCCTGGACCTATTGATTGACTGTATTGTATATATTTTTATACATCTTGCTACTACCTTATTAGTGCTTTTGTTCTTTTTTGAATCCATCGATGTACGCATATATATATATATATTTTTGTTTCTAAATACCAGGGGGAGGTGTGGTTTACTGTGTTGTTGTTCTTTATTACCATCTCCAGTGTTTGCGCCTATACTTGCATATTGTAATTCTAGGTTACAAACTGGAGTTCCAAGAATTTCCCTCTCCTCGTTTCCTCAGATCATGTGTCCCCAGAGATCCAGAGAAAAAGCAGTTGCTCCTTCTAGCGTTAGAGCGACTATTGTCGCAAAAAGTCATCATGGTGGTTCCCACGAAAGATCAAGGATTGGGATTGTATTCCAACCTTTTTACGGTACAAAAACCAAATGGAGATGTCAGACCCATTCTGGATCTAAATGATCTAAATCGATTCCTAAGGATTCGATCCTTTCGCATGGAATCAATTCGGTCAGTAGTCTCCATCCTACAGGGAGGAGAATTTCTGGCATCAATAGACATCAGAGATGCATATCTGCATGTACCCATTTTTCCTGCTCATCAAAAGTACTTGCGCTTCGAAATAGAAGGGCGCCATTTTTAGTTTGTGGCTCTGCCTTTCGGGCTAGCCACTGCACCTCGAGTGTTTACAAAGATCTTGGCTCCTCCTCTGGCCAGATTAGGGGCTCAAGGTATAACTGTCATAGCATACCTAGACGACCTGCTCTTGATAGACTGGTCGGTAGCCTGTTTGAGCGGGAACTTGATGATCACAGTCAACTACCTGGACCACCTAGGTTGGATTCTCAACCTAGAAAAGTCTTTCTTAAAACCAGTAAGAAGACTGGAGTATTTGGGTCTGGTCATAGATACAAGCCAAGAGAAGGTATTTTTACCTCAGGCAAAGATCACTGCCTTAAGAGAGCCGATTCAGGTAGTCAGGACCAAAAAGGGTCCTTCTGTCTGCCTTTGTATGAGGCTGCTGGGAAAGATGGTAGCTTCATTCAAAGCAGTTCCCTATGCTCAGTTTCATTCAAGATTACTGCAACGCAGTATCCTGTCGGCCTGGAACAAGAAGGTTCAGGCATTAGATTTTCCGATGCACCTGTCTCGTGCAGTGCGTCAGAGCCTCAGTTGGTGGTTAATACCTGAAAGCCTGCAGAAAGGGAAATCCATACCTGGACGGTGGTAACAACGGATGCCAGTCTTTCGGGTTGGGGAGCAGTTCTGGAACAGTCTGCGGTCCAAGGGGAATGGTCCAAAACCGAGAGGACCTTACCCATCAACATTCTGGAGATCCGTGCGGCATATCTAGCCCTAAAGGCCTGGACTCCCAGGCTACAGGGCTGCCAGGTCAGGATCCAGTCCGACAATGCCACAGCAGTGGCTTATATCAATCATCAAGGAGGCACCAGGGATCTGGCAGCTCAGAGAGAAGTGAACCAGATTTTAGTCTGGGCAGAAAAGCATGTGCCATGCATATCGGCAGTTTTTATTCCAGGGATAGAGAACTGGCAGGCGGACTATTTGAGTCGCCAGCGGTTATTCCCAGGGGAATGGTCTCTTCACCCCGACGTCTTTTGGGCCATATGCCAAAGATAGGGTGTTCCAGATGTAGATCTCTTTGCATCCAGATTCAACAAAAAGATCGACAAGTTTGTGGCAAGAACAAAAGATCCTCTTGCATGCGGGACAGATGCGTTGGTGATTCCGTGGCATCGGTTCTCACTGATTTATGCATTCCCTCCTATTCTACTACTGCCACGACTCCTTCGCAGGATCAGGCAGGAAAAGAAGTCAGTACTTCTGGTGGCCCCAGCTTGGCCCAGGAGAGCTTGGTATGCAGAAATAGTGAGGATGACAGTAGGTTCCCCATGGACCCTACCGTCACGTCCAGACCTGTTATCTCAAGGTCCAGTGTTCCATCCTGCCTTACAAACGCTAAATTTGACGGTTTGGCTATTGAAACCCACGTTCTGAAGAGTCGTGGGCTTTCAGGTCCTGTGATTTCTACCTTAATCAATGCAAGGAAGCCAGCTTCCAGAGTGATTTATCATAGAGTCTGGAAAGCTTATATATCCTGGTATGAATCCAGGGGTTGGCATCCCAGAAAATATGTAATAGGTAGAATTCTTGACTTTCTACAAATGGGATTAGAAGCTGGCCTTGAGTACCATCAAGGGCCAGGTCTCGGCCTTATCAGTAATATTCCAATGGCCACTTGCTTCACATTCTTTTGTCCGAAACTTTATGCAGGGGGTGACGCATCTTAATCCTCCAGTTAAGGCGCCCCTAAACCCCTGGGACTTGAATTTGGTTCTGTCAGTTTTACAGAAACAGCCTTTTGAACCAATACGTCAAATTCTCCTTAGTCCTGTTGACAAGAAAGTTAATTTTTCTGGTAGCCATTTCTTCTGCTCGAAGAATATCAGAATTAGCAGCTCTTTCCTGTAAAGAGCCTTATTTAATCATACACAAGGATAGAGTGGTATTGCGCCCTCATCCTAGCTTTCTACCGAAAGTGGTTTCAGATTTTCATCTAAACCAAGATATTGTTCTGCCTTCCTTTTTTCCAGATCCCTGTTCTAATGAAGAAAGAACACTACATTCTTTGGATGTAGTAAGAGCAGTCAAGGCTTATCTGGAAGCAACTGCTCAAATTCGAAAAACGGATGTTTTGTTTGTACTGCCAGAAGGTCCCAATAGAGGACAGGCAGCGTCAAAATCTACCATTTCTAAATGGATTCGACAAATGATTATTCAAGCTTACGGTTTGAAACAGAAAATTCCTCCTTTTTCAAATCAAGGCACACTCCACGAGGGCTATTAGTGCTTCTTGGGCGGTGTATCACCAGGCCTCTATGGCTCAAATCTGCAAGGCCGCAACCTGGTCTTCAGTCCATACATTCACCAAATTTTATCAGGTGGATGTGGGAAGGCATGAGGATATCGACTTTGGGCGTAGTGTGCTGCAGGCAGCGGTACGAGGTCCTCAGGTCTGATTAGACCCTACGTTGTATGGTCCCCTCCCCTCAGATAGCATTGCTCTGGGACGTCCCATCGGTAATTACTGAGGCTCTGTGTCCCGTGATGTACGAGAAAGAAAATAGGATTTTTTTATAACAGCTTACCTGTAAAATCCTTTCCTTTTGATGTACATCACGGGACACAGAGGTCCGCCCCTCTTCTAATACACTTATATTGCTTTGCTACAAAACTGAGGTATCCCTGTAAGGGGAGGGATTACACCCTGTTCCAAATTATTATGCCAATGATAGTTTTCTCATTTACCTAAATAATTGATGTAAACAACAGTCAGCATAATTCTCATGTTATCAACTATTAAGAGTTCAATTCAAATTTTATTGAACAAACCTCCTAATGATAACAGTTTTTTTTTAATCAAAAACACTTTATAGGTTGTAAAAAACTGAAAATTGTCATTTGTTGTGTTTTCAGCATATTTACTGAAATCAAAAGCTATTTCAATCAAACTTTGAACAACATTTTAACTTTTTAAACATTTTAACAGGCCATGTTGCATTTTAACATAGGACCCCTTATTTGATAGCAGCTTCACAAGTGTTGCATCCACTGAACTTGTGAGTTTTTGGACAGTTTCTGCTTGAATTGGTTTACAACATGTCAGAATAGCCTCCCAGAGCTGCTGTTTGGATGTGATTTGCCTCACACCCTCATAGATCTTTTGCTTGAGGATGCTCCAAAGATTCTCAATAGGATTGAGGTCAGGGGAGGATGGAGGCCACACCATGACTTTCTCTCCTTTTATCCCCATAGCAGCCATTGATGCAGAGGTATTCTTTGCAGCATGAGATGGTGCATTGTCATGCATGAAGATGATTTTATTACATAAAGCATAGTTCTTCCTTCTGTACTAGGGAAGGAAGTGGTCAGTCAGGAACTCCACATACTTTGCAGAGGTCATCTTTATACCTTTGGGGACCCTAAAGGGGCCGACCAGCTCTCTTCCCATGATTCCGGCCCAAAACATGACTCCACCACCGCCTTGCTGATGTCGCAGCCTTGTTGGAACAGGGTGGCCGTCCACCAACCATCCACTACTCCATCCATCTGGACCATCCAGGGTTGCACGGCACTCATCAGTAAATATGTCTGTTTGAAAATTAGTCTTCATGTATTTTTCTGCCCAATGCAGCCGTTTCTACTTGTGAGCATTGGTTAGTGGTGGCCGAATTGAAGGTTTATGCACAGTTGCAAGACTCTGGAGGACTCTACACCATGATGTCCGTGGGACTCCAGAGGCACCAGCAGCTTCAAATATCTGTTTGCTGCTATGTAATAGTGTTTTAGCAACTGCTCTCTTGATCTGATGCATGGATCTGACAAAAATCTTCCTCAATGTGCCTTTATCTGCACGAAACCCATCTGTGCTCTGAATCAGCCACAAATCTCTTAATAGTGCGATGATCACGCTTACGTTTTTGTGAACTATCTAATGTTTTCATACCTCGTCCAAGGCACTCTTTTCGGCAGCAGAAAGATCCTTTTTCTTCCCCATATTGCTTGAAAATGATGCTCTGCTTCATAATGTGGAACACCCTCCTTTAGTAGTTTTTCCTTTAATTGGGCTCACCTGGCAATCTAATTATCACAGGTGTCCGAGATTGTTTTCAGTGATCAAAAGAGCCCTGAGACACAATGCCATCCATGAGTTAAACTGAAAAACCATATAACCCATCAGTAATTACTGAGGCTCTGTGTCCCGTGATGTACATCAAAAGAAAAGGATTTTACAGGTAAGCTGTTATAAAAAATCCTATTATGCCTTTACAACTCTTTTAAACGCCAAGTTCACTTTAAAAAAAATAAAATAAATAAAATTCACTTTTTTTGCAGGTAAAAAAATGTTTTTTTTGTGTTAGGAGCCTTCAGATCACCAGATCTTGGGTGCAATGTCAGGCCCCTGCAGACTCAGTACAACTGTCTGCCTCTACCTCCCGTACAGACAAACAGTTGCTGGAGAGCAGGAAGCCTGCTGAATTGCCGTTATGATTGTTCTTACGGTGCAGGGAATCACAGCCATAAAAGATGATATCTGGATGATGCCTGTAGCTGCAGGCATCATTTAGATATCCCCACTCAAAGTCCAGGACGTCATATGACGTATCGTGGGTGGGAAGTGGTTAAAGGAGAAGTTCACCTTTTTGAACATGTTACACCCGAATTTATGGTGCAAAATGTAACATGTTCAGCAACCTCCCCATGCATCGCTGATTCCCCCCCCCTTTCCTATGACAGCAAGCAGGGGATCTTCTCCCCACACCCAATGTCCTGCAGTTCTCAATGAACAGCAGTTCATTGAGAATTACAAGCCGTCTGCTGCAGTGGCAGATGGGAATAATAGTTCATTCATTCACAGAACTCTGTGAATAGATGATGCGGCTGTGTGGGCAGAGCCCCGCACAGCTGCGCTGTTTTTAAATAAGGACATTGAGTTCAGCCGCTTGATCATACTTACAGGCAGCGTCCCCCTCCCGCCGCCCTCCGGTGCTTCCACCGGCTCGCCCGTGTGATCGGTGAGCCAGAGAATGAATTGGTCGTTGCCGGAAGTTCAACATAGAGATTTCTGGGGACCAGATGGTCATCTCTATGACCCTCGGAGGCACGGGCGTGACGTTAGGACGTCACATCCGGGCCGGCGGAAGTAAACAGTGCCGGGATCGCGGCTGGAAAGGCCAAGACATTTTATGTATTTTTTGATCTCGGTCTCCAGTCTGAAGGAGAGATGTGGGGTCGCGCACAGAAGTACATAAGTCGCACCCATATATGTAAACAGTGTTCAAACCACCCATGTGAGGTATCAGCGCGTGCGTTAGAGCAAGAGCAACAATTCTAGCCCAAGACGACCTCGGTAAATCTAAACTGGAAACCTGTAAAAGCGTTGCTTATGGAGGTTTTTAAGTACCAACGTTTGGCGCCATTCCACAAGTGTGCGCAATTTTAAAGCATGACATGTTGGGTATCTATTTACTCTGTGTAACATCATCTTTCACATTATACCTAAGAATTGAGCTAACTTTTACTGTTTTTTTATTTTTAATTCTTGAAACGTTTGAAAAATCGCCGCACAAATAGCATGTGACATAAAAAGTTGCAACGACCACCATTTTATTCCCTTGGGTCTCTTTAAAAAAAAATATATACTGTTTGGCGGGTATGAATAATTTTCCAGAAAAAAAGTTATGATTTTTACATGTAGAAGCGAAGTGCCAGAATTGGCCCGAATGGGAAGTGGTTAATTCCCAAATATGGTAAGGATGTGACACAAGTGGATAACTATCAGCCCATTTCGTTGCTAAAAGTGGTGTTAAGCTGTATGTCAAAATACTTGCCAATAGATTGCTTTCCATTCAAAATGGATCTCAGGTTAGGTTTATTCTGGGTAGGCAAGCCCAGGATAACACATTAAAAGCACTAAATATCCACCATTGGTTAATTACGAGGGGACACCAGGGCTTTTTCCTCTCCCTGGATGCTGATAAGGCTTTTCATAGAGTGGCCTGAGATTACATGGAGATGACTCTTCACTTCTTGGGCCTATGAGACAAGGTCTGCTCAGGGATACTGTCTTTGTACACCTCTCCTCATGCCAAAGTGAGAGTTAACAGCCACCTATCAGATGCCTTTCAGATCCACATTGGTACGAGGCAGGGGAGTCCCCTTTCACCTATTCTATTTGTCAAAATCTTAGCACTCTTAGGAGCCTACGTGCCAATCTGGTGGTGCAGGTTGTTTTGGTGAGGAGCAAAGAGAATAGATTAGCATTTTTTCTGATGAAATTTTGCTTTTGTTGACTGAACTGCGAGCATTACTTCCCCTATCTGGGCATCCAACTCCAATCTGTCCTGTTAGATCTTTACAGTCTTAATTATCAATCCTTGTTAGCACAAATCCAACAAGACCTTAAAGCTTTGGATAAAACATGCTTTCTTTATCGTACATCACGGGACACAGAGCAACTATAGTAATTACTATCTGGGTTATACGCCACCTATAGGTGAATGGACACTGGTACACCCAAAAGACAGGAAGTCCCCCTCTATATAACCCCTCCCATACAGGAAGTACCTCAATTTTTTGCCAGTGTCTTCAAGGATGGTCATGGTGGATTAGTGCTCTACGCTATGATTGGTCCCGGTGGAAGGTCCTTTCAGGATCAAGGGGCTATGCATTCAGATCCATTCAATGTGGCAAAGAAGGCCAAGATAAATGGTACCCGAGCATCAAGGAAGAAGAAGCGAGGCTTTTGCCTGTAATGCGCCTCTTTGGGCGCTGGACCCTGGGATCCGGACCCTTGGACAAAGAAGCCAAAGGCTGTCCTGGCAGGGTGCTATACAGGTCCAAGGGTGTGGATCTCAAAGTTCAAGGGGGACCCAGTCCTTGAAGGTCCACAAGAGACCTGACCCGCTATGATGGGTGAGGATTGGATCTGGCTGAGATATTCCAGCAGTATCCTGCGGCGGGAATGGTAGGTTTGGAAGGCGGGCAGCATTGCGGTGTGCATCTCAGCTGATGCTGCTCCTCTACTGCAGTGTCACCCTCTCGCCCCGCACCGCCAGCATTTCCTCCTGGTGAAAGTGCCCGTTTCGTCCATCGCACAAGCTCTTATAAGTGTTGCAGAGGATGCAGGGGCGTGGCCTAGAACGCGGCTGGTGTGCATGTGGAGATTGAGCGTGCACATAGCACACGGCACAGGCGCAGCTCGGTGGCTATAAAGTTTCTTTCGGCTGAAAGTCCGGTAGCTGCTGGATGGACATAGAGCAGGCTGCTGCTAGGGGAACGTAAGCACTGTGGGGGTATGGATACAGGCATTTAAAGACATGGCTAATGGTTATTAGGCTGAGCTGTGATGGCAGCGATTATATAGCTGGACTACAGCTCAGCAGTGGATTGGGTACACATATTGTGAGTACCCTTAAATTTTTTTGCTTGAAGCAATGCTTCCCGAAAGAAGGGTGGGGGGAACACAGCAGGAAGGGGCGCAAGGGTGCCACTGTTGGGGTCTGAGGATCCTAATCATGCTTCCACAGTGCTGTCCTCCCCTGAGAGGCCAGAGGCGACTGGTGAATCTGAGCCATTACGGCTGTCAGGCATTGTGGCTACTTCCAATGCTTCAGCCTCAACATAAGTCACTAAGGACGATTTGGCATCAGCATTAGCTGGTTTTAAAGGCAAAATATCCAGCATCATCGCTTCTGTCTCCCAAACTGGGAAAACGTGTGAAAGATCTCCTTCTCCCTCTACTGATCTTCCAGCACTGGAACAGGAATGGGCCAAAGGATATAGAAGTTACATACAGTCAGTACCATAAATATTGGGACATCAACACAATTCTAATCTTTTTGGCTCTATACACCACCACAATGGATTTGAAATGAAACCAACAAGATGTGCTTTAACTGCAGACTTTCAGCTTTAATTTGGGGGTATTTACATCCAAATCAAGTGAACAGTGTAGGAATTACAACAGTTTATATATGTGCCTCCCACTTTTTAAGGGCCCAAAAGTAATGGGACAATTGGCTGCTCAGCTGTTCCATGGCCAGGTGTGTGTTATTCCCTCATTATCCCATTTACAAGGAGCAGATAAAAGGTCCAGAGTTCATTTCAAGTGTGCTATTTGCATTTGGAATCTGTTGCTGTCAACTCTCAATATGAGATCCAAAGAGCTGTCACTATCAGTGAAGCAAGCCATCATTAGGCTGAAAAAACAAAACAAACCTATCAGAGAGATAGCAAAAACATTAGGTGTGGCCAAATCAACTGTTTGAAACATCCTTAAAAAGAAAGAATGCACCGGTGAGCTCAGCAACACCAAAAGACCCGGAAGACCACGGAAAACAACTGGTGGATGACTGAAGAATTCTTTCCCTGGTGAAGAAAACACCCTTCACAACAGTTGGCCAGTTTAAGAACACTCTCCAGGAGGTAGGTGTATGTGTGTCAAAGTCAACAATCAAGAGAAGACTTCACCAGAGTGAATACAGAGGGTTCACCACAAGATGTAAACCATTGGTGAGCCTCAAAAACAGGAAGGCCAGATTGGAGTTTGCCAAACAACATCTAAAAAAGCCTTCACAGTTCTGGAACATCATCCTATGGACAGATGAGACCAAGATCAACTTGTACCAGAGTGATGGGAAGAGAATAGTATGGAGAAGGAAAGGAACTGCTCATGATCCAAAGCATACCACCTCTTCAGTGAAGCATGGTGGTGGTAGTGTCATGGCGTGGGCATGTATGGCTGACAATGGAACTGGTTCTCTTGTATTTGATGATGTGACTGCTGACAAAAGCAGCAGGATGAATTCTGAAGTGTTTGGGGCAATATTATCTGCTCATATGCAGCAAAATGCTTCAGAACTCATTGGACGGCGCTTCACAGTGCCGATGGACAATGACCCAAAGCATTCTGCGAAAGCAACCAAAGAGTTTAAGGGAAAGAAGTAGAATGTTATGCAATGGCCAAGTCAATTACCTGATCTGAATCCGATTGAGCATGCATTTTACTTGCTGAAGACAAAACTGAAGGGAAAATGCCCCAAGAACAAGCAGGAACCGAAATACAGTTGCAGTAGAGGCCTGGCAGAGCATCACCAGGGATGAAACCCAGCGTCTGGTGATGTCTATGAATTCCAGACTTCAGGCTGTAATTGACTGCATAGGATTTGCAACCAAGTATTAAAAAGTGAAAGTTTGATGTATGATTGTTAATCTGTCCCATTACTTTTGGTCCCTTAAAAAGTGGGAGGCACATATACAAACAGTTGTAATTCCTACACCGTTCACCTGATTTGGATGTAAATACCCTCAAATTAAAGCTGAAAGTCTACAGTTAAAGCACATCTTGTTAGTTTCATTTCAAATCCATTGTGGTGATGTATAAAGCCAAAAAGATTAGAATTGTGTCGATGTCCCAATATTTATGGACCTGACTGTAGTTACACAGTAGGTGAGGTTGAAAAAAGACAAGTCCATCAAGTCCAACTTATGTGTGTGATTATATGTCAGTATTACATTGTATATCCCTGTATGTTGCAGTCGTTCATGTGCTTATCTAATAGTTTTTTGAAACTATCGATGCTCCCCGCTGAGACCACTGCCTGTGGAAGGGAATTCCACATCCTTTCCGCTCTTACAGTAAAGAACCCTCTACATAGTTTAAGGTTAAACCTCTTTTCTTCTAATTTTAATGAGTGGCCACATGTCTTGTTAAACTCCCTTCTGCGAAAAAGTTTTATCCCTATTGTGAGGTCACCAGTACGGTATTTATAAATTGAAATCATATTCCCTCTCAAGCGTCCCTTCCACTCCATCCAGACTTGCACTCACAAGGTCCAGTATTGCATTCCTGCCTTACAGTTGCTAAATTTAACGGTTTGGCTATTGAGGCCCAGATTTTAAAGTATCGAGGGCTTTCTGGCTCAGTGGTAACTACCGTGATAAATGGGAGGAAACCAGCTTCTAGGGCTATTTATTATAGAATTTGGATTTGGAAGTCCTATATTTCCTGGTTTGAGGCCAAAAAATGGAAACCCCCGAAAGTATGTCATAAGAAGAATTCTTGCTTTCCTGTAGTTGGGGATAGAAATGAAGCTAGCTTTGGGTACAATCAAGGGTCAGATCTCGGCCTTGCATTCCTTGGTCCAGGCCTTTATACAAGGGGTAGTTCGTATAACTCCACCAGTTAGGCTGCCCTTGTGTCACCAGGATTTAAATCTAGTCTTGGCTGCTTTGCAGAGACAGCCTTTTGAGCCTATTCGGCATATTCCTCTGATCCTTTTGACAAGGAAATTTTTTTTTTTTGGTCGCAGTGACCTCGGCAAGGAGAGTGTCAGAGTTGGCAGCTTTTTCTTGTAAAGAGCCATATTTGATTATTCATCAGGACAAGGTAGGGTTGCGTCCTCATCCCAGCTTTTCTGCCTAAGGTGGTGTCCAGTTTTCACCTGAACCAAGATATCACTCTGCCTTCCTTTTTCCCAGAACCCCGTCCAGCGAAAGAGAGATTGTTGCATTTTCTCAATGTGGTGAGAGCTGTCAGAGTCTATCTGAAAATGACAGCTCAGATGCGGAAGACAGGCCCAGAAGGGCCCCGGAAGGGGCAGGCAGCATCAAAATTGACTATTTCGCAGAGGATTCGCCAGGTTATAATTCTGGCTTATGGGTTGAAAAGAAGAGTCCCACCCTTTCGGGTGAGAGCGCACTCTACCAGGGGAGTGAGTGCCTCATGAGCAGTGCGTGATCAAGCCTCTATGGCTCAGATTTGCAAGGCCGCAACTTTGTCATCAGCGCATACATTTACAAAATCTTATCAAATGGATATAAGGTGGCAGGAGGATGCTGCGTTTGGGCGCAGTGTCCTGCAGGCGGCAATATAGATCCTCACGTCTGATGGCGATCTGCATTGTGTGTGTGTCTCCCTCCCCTCAGGGGCATTGCAACAAAATCCGTTGTCGGAAATTCTGATCGTGTGTACACAAATCCGACGCACAAAGTGCCACGCATGCTCAGAATAAACAAAGAGATGAAAGCTATTGGCTACTGCCCCGTTTATAGTCCCGGCGTACGTGTTTTACGTCACCGCGTTCAGAATGATCGGATTTTCTGACAACTTTGTGTGACCGTGTGTATGCAAGACAAGCTTGAGCCAACATCTGTCGGAAAAAATCCTAGGATTTTGTTGTCGGAATGTCGGATCAATGTCCGACCGTGTATACGGGGCATAAGAAGACACAGGGCCACACAATGAGATTGGAGGAGAAGCTGTTTAACCTTAAGCTGCGTAGGAAATTCTTCACTGTCAGGGCGATAAGGATGTGGATCTCTCTTCCACAATTGGTGGTGTCAGCGGGGAGTATTGATATTTTTAAAAGACTCTTGAACGTGCATCTTAGTGAACACAATGTGCAAGGATGTGGGAAATGATTATCAACAGAGACACACATACACCTACACAGATTGAACTGGATGGACTATTGCCTTTATTCAACCTTACCTACTATGAAACTATGAGACATGCCAGGTACCAAGTCTTCTGACTGCTCGGAGAGAGTGAGAGTTCTTCCTTGGGTGCCAATGTCACTGCCTCATGACCGGTATATTTCCTATTGGCAAGATCCTGAAGACTCCAGCGGTGGCATGACATCACAACAAGGGACAGCAACGAGACCAGTCAATGGCATGTCTGGGCTGCAGGGGTGGGCTTGCATTTTCAAAAACAAATCACCAATGGCAGCTCCCTCATATCTTTTCTGCCTCATGCCTTTAAAAGTGTGTAGCAAAGAAAATGATTTTCTAGGAGGGAAGAAACTGTTGGAAGTTAGACTGCCGTAAAGGAGTCGTATAGGATGAATGCTTCTAAATGGGCATGTAGACTAATCTTATGTCTATAAAAAGAGGTTGCTCTAAAAATAGCAATTTTTGACAAATAATGTAAAACCCCTAATAAACTAGTGACCTTTTTCTGTATGTTTTGTATTTCATTTGATTCATTCTAAAATTATTTCTTCTACACTAGGTGAACAGCTGATGTTGATTCAACTGAAGCATCTTTTGTTGTTCCTTTCTAGCAGTACTCTACAATGAAATATGAGCTATAACACAAGTGGTAAGTTAAGGCTTTTCCTTCTAATAGATAAGCATTTTGTTCCAATTGTATAAATGTAATTGAAAATGTTTTATCTGCAAAAATATCAATTGATTTTGCCATGACTCATGTGAGCTGATAACTTCTGTGCTCTCTGCCTGTGGACAAGAAGGGGAGATGAGATAAGAAAGGGAGAAAAGTTCAGGAGAGGTCAGTTTTTTTCTTTTGTATCTCATCAGAAATTAAGTAGGCAGGGCTGACACCATGCGACGAAGCAAATCTCCCCTCCCCCTTTACCTAAAATTCACTTTAATATGCATCTCTGCATGCTGATGTGAAATCATTTAAGATAAATAAAAATGTTTTTTTTTTAATTTTTTTATTGCTTTATTTACTTTTTTTTTCTCTTCCACTTCCTGGTTTCCCTGAAGGCAGTTGTGACGTAGCCCTGGCCGTACTAATGTCCCCAGGCAGAGAAACGTCACCATTGCCTTCAGGAAAAACTTGTACCTAAACTGTGAGATCTGATGTCATGCGCTTCATTTTACTCATACGCCATACAAATACTACTCATTGGCGGGGGGGGGGCTTTTCCCTGGACCTCATGAGCGTTTTTTTCTCAGCAGGTGCATGTAATGTCATATGGCGCATGAGCGAGATACTGCGCATGCGCAGTATCACGGAAAGATTGAAAAAGGCAGAGTAGAAAAGGGGACCCAGGCAGCACAGAGACAGAACAGAAATGGGAAAATATGAAGAAAAAGTCACAAGGATATATAGGTAAGTATGATTGTGGGGGGGTTATTTAAAGGAATTCAGAGCTGTGTTGTCATGTCAAAGAGGAAGGTAGAAACATAGTATACTTCTTGCACATCAGCAGTTGTTTTGCTGTACTTGCAGCACATCAGCAGTTGTTTTGCTGTACTTGCAGCAAGTTTAAGGAGCAGGAGAAACTAGCAGATGTCACACGTGGTGCAAAGCAATCTTTATCAACTCCAGTCCTCAGGTACCCCCAACAGGTAATGTTTTCAGGATTTCCCTAAGATGAAACGGCTGTGGTAATTACTAAGGCAGTGAAACTGATCAAATCACCTGTGCAAAATAATGGAAAGCCTGAAAACATGGCGTGTTGGGAGTACTTGAAAACTGCACGTGAGAAATATTGGTGTAGAGCATGGAAGCAATATATGTGTGTCAATAGCCACAGATTGGCATCCTATGTGAAGAAAAATAATGAGCTGAAGTGTAGCTGCCCCTTTAAGGTGAAAAGGCACCTGATAGTAAAGTGTAGACCAAATGAAGGAGACGGCGCCTACTGTGCTCATAAAGTGATTGGATATATTGGTAAACCATAAAAAGCAATAACAATAATGTGCAAAACTGAATATGGATCAAGAAACAAATAATAAAATGCAAGCCTAAAGTCTGCATGTGATGATATTCCCAACACCAAACAAGTTGCTCCTATATAAGGTGACTTCTAGTTCTTCCACCACGAGTGCTCAATGGGAAGGTGGCAACTCACCAGAGGTGTTTGACCCCTTTTTACAGGATGATCAAAATGCGCGTTTGGAAAACCAGATTGGTTCCACTGTCAACACCACTCCACTCCAGTGGTCCCTCAGGATAGAGCTAGAATGTATAAAAATGACTCCACAGGAGCCCTAGATAAGTCTCAGTGTAGTAAGTTTATTTGTTTGGTATAAAAGCAATAAGGTAATGATTGCACTCACATGTAAGTGTGCCTGTCCCGGCACTAGGTGTTTGCATAAATGGCTATTCCTCCGGCAATGGCGTGGTCCATGTCTCGATCTAGGTGGTTAAGCCTGTTGGGTATCACACAGGTCCCGGAAGTGACGGATCGCTCGCTCCGACGTACGTTTCGCCGTGCTTAGCCTCTTCGGGTAGTGACGTCACACCGTTTCCAGCTAGCATTTATGTTGATAGGATCATTTCTATTGGTTGGGTTCCTCCAATATGGAGGTGGGGACAAATGAAAAACACTAACTCTGCCTCTTGGAATGCTGATCTGCTCATACTGATTGCTCCATTCAATATTTAATCTTTAAAAGACAATTAAATATATAAACATATATTGATTGTTGGACACAGTGTGTTTTATAAAAAACAATATTTTTAAATAGTAACATCCAGAAAGCAACTAACTAATTTTTGGACATGCCAATTATGGGAAGTCTCTATATGGCGCCATCTACTGGAAACCAGCTGAACAGCATGGTGAACCACTGATGGTGTATGGTTATATAGTTGTTTCCCTGCAGATAAGCAAATGAGGATCTGGTGTGAAATAAATATACCATAATCAATTTAAAACATTTAAAAAAAAAAGTAATGGAAAAAGGGGGGGTAAAAACTGAAGACTAGAATACAGGACTAATAGAGATAGATATGATATTGTCCAGTAAGGCTTGATATTATATGTCATAAAAATATTGTAAATGACTTACACAGGCAAAAGAGAGTATTTACATGGTATGGAGAATTTCTCCCAATATTTGGTAAAACCAATAGCAAATTTTATAGTCTAGAAAATGTTAGTGTCTATGATCAATATCTATATTTAATCCCAGTAGTTGAAGTGATTGAAGCCTATATATCCATTGTGTTTCCATTTGGGTCACCTTTTTAGTCATGTCTGTGCCTCTCCAATGCTGGTAAACCCCATCTATACCCCAGAATCTAAGAAGGGAGGGATCCTAATTGTGCACCTACCTAAAATGGTTGGATACACTGATATCTATGTTGTCTATGTATTCTCCCACCCACTTAGCCTGCGTCCTAGTTGTTCTGCCAACATATTGAAAATTGTATGGACACATCCTGAGAGAGGTTACAAATCTGGTGTCACAGGTGATGAGATGTCTGATGTCATATTTGTTTCCAGTTGTTTATTACCATATTTATCGGCGTATAACACGCGCCGGCGTATAACACGCACCCCAATTTAAGAGGGAAGTTTAAGGAAAAAATAAACCACTTTGAAGCAAAATAACGGTCAGTGAGAATCAATGCAGCCTGATTAGTGCCCATCTGCAGCCTCAATGCAGCCTAATCTATGCCCATCTGCAGCTTCAGGGCAGCCCGATCTGTGCCCAATTGCAGTTTCAGTGCAGCCTGTTCTGTTTCCATCTGCAGCCTGAACTGTTCCCATCTCCCCTATCGATGCAGCTCACCATCTTTCATATGAAATCACAGAGCCGTCATCTGTTTCCTCGGCTCTCAGTCGGCAGTCACATACACAGTCCCCCCTCCGCCATCGGCATTGGACCAGCTTCTGTGATAGACAGAACAGTGGTCCAATTCCGGTGGCGGCGGCGGGACTGTGTGTGTGATGTGAGAGCCGAGTGGAGAGGAGATGGTGGCTAGGTGATTTCTGGCGGCACTCGTCCCCCTCCTTCACCTCCGAGCTACGCGGTCGGCGTATAACACACACCCACGATTCCCCCCTATTTTTCAGGGGAAAAAGGTACGTGTTATATGCCGATAAATACGGTATATCCCTTTTCTACAAATCTACTAATAAGCATGTTAGTCTGGGCCATAAAATCTTCCTTCTTAGCACAAATTCTTTTAATTCTCAGAAATGGGCCCTTTGGGATTGCTCTTACCCAATCTGGATGATGGCAGCTCTGGGTAGAGATATATCCATTGCGGTCAGTATCCTGGGTCCGAGTCCCCAAGAAGTCTAGAAACTGGATAAACGATTGATGCCAGGTACTGGTAAATTTAATGCGATAATCATTTTGATTCATGCGTTTCAAAAATGTTTCCAGTTCCTCTTGTGAACCCTCCCAAACAATGAAGATGAAGCATCTATATAGTGTTGGTAAATTTCTAGTTTGGGCCACTGATGCATACCTCGCCCCCATGGCCACCCCTTTTACTTGATTATAGAAATCTCCTGCATGTCAAAAAAAATAATTGGTCATTGCCATGTCCAGAGTTTCAACAAGAAATTTTATTTGCGGGGCTTTGAGGTCTGAATATTTTTGTAATGCCCATAAAGTGGCACAAAGAGCATCCTTTTGTCCGATGTTGGTATAAAGAGATTCAACATCTACTGTGGCCATCAATGTTTGATGTCCTATCTCCATCTGATTTATCATATTAATGAGCTCCCTACTATCTTTGAGGTATGCTTTGCCCCTCGTTGATGTAAACAATGGGTGCAACACTTATTGAATGAGTCCACCTAACATTAGTCCATCGTTAATATTGAAAACCGCACACATAGTCACTGAATACGAACAGGAGAGAAACAGGAGGTAACTTTTGGTATAAGATAATTGGCCTCTCTTTTTGTTTAGCGTTCCTGGAGTGGAACCTTTTTTAATCAGTTTTGTGAGGGAGGATTTTAGTCTAGTAGTTGGATCACCCGGTAGCTTTTTGTAGGTGGCTGAGTCCTGTAGTATTCCTTGCATTTCTGCAATGTAGTCCTCCTTTTTGAGGATTACGAGGCCTTCCTCTTATGCGCCGGTCTGATGACTATATTTTTGTTTTTTTTCTAATTTTTGAATGGCCTCTCTAGTTTGTTTACCATTTCTTTTTTGGAATAGGGAATATCTTTAATATCTTCCTGTACCATATGTTTGAAGACTTCAATAAACTTGTGGGAAGAACTTTTGGGATTAAAAGCTGACTTATTAAGTAACCCTGTATGAGTATGGGGGTGTGGGATGACGCATCTATTTTGGTTTGGGTGTTCCTCAAAATATTTTTTAACATTTAATTTTCTGGCAAATTTTTCCAGATCTAAAATGGCTCAAATGTATTCAAAAATTTTGCAGTAGCGAATTTCAAACCCTCACTGAGTAGTGTAAGTTCCTCCTTGGTGAAGGAAATATCAGTGAGGTTGAAGATGCCTGCCATTAAACTACTATTCCTTTTCTTCCCCACCTCTGCATCCTCTCCTCCGACCTTCTGCTAGGCAGTGGATGGTTGGGAAGGAATGGGGGTGGCCCCCCATTGATGGTAGCCTGGCTGTACAATTTTGAAAGGTATGTTGGCAGAACCACTAGGACGCTGGCAAAGCAGGTGGGGAGAACTCATAGACAACATAAAGAAAGGGTTTAGATATCACAGTGTATCCAACCATTTTAAGTTGGTGCACAATAAGAATCCCTCCCTTCTTAGATTCTGGGGTATAGATAGTGTTCGCCAGCACTGGAGAGGCACAGAGATGACTAAAAAGGTGTCCCAAATGGAAACACAGTGGATATATAGGATTTAATCACTTCAACCGTTGGGATTAAATATAGATATTGATCTCAAATGTTTTATTAGACTATTGACCATAGACCATAACATTTTCTAGAAAATAACATTTGCTATTGGTTTTACCAAATATGGGAAGAAATTATCCATACCACGTGCATACTCTTTTCCCCGTATAAGTCATTTACAATATTTTTATGACCTATAATATGCCTTACTGGACAATATATCTATCTCTATTAGTCCAGTATTCTAGTCTTCACCCCCCCCCCCCTTTTTGCATTAATTCCTTTATTTTATTTTTTAATTGATTATATTTATTTCACACCAGATCCTCATCTGCAGGGAAACAACTATATACAGTAACCATACATCATCAGTGGTTCACCATGCTGTTCAGCTGGTTTCTGCTAGATGGCGCCATATAGAGTTCCCATAATTGGTATGTCCAAAAATTAGTTAGTTACTTTCTGGATGTGATGATTTTAAATATTGTTTTTTTTATAAAGGACACTGTGTCCAATAATCAATATATGTTTATATATTTAATTGTCTCTTAATGATTGTTAAATATTGAGTGGTGCGGTCAGTATGTGCAGATCTGCATTCCTAGAGGCAGAGTTTGTGTTTTACATTTGTCCCCACCTCCATATTGCAGAAGCCTAACCAATAGAAATGATCCTATCCACATAAATGCAAGCTGGAAGCAGCGTGATGGCTTAACCACCTTGAGCGAGACGTGGAGGAATAGCCATTTTTGCACATGCTGTACACACCTAGTGCTTATATGTAAGTGCAATTATAACCTTATTGCTTTTTTAACAAACAAATAAACTTACTACACTATGAGACTTTTATCTATGTCTCCTGTGGAGTCATTTTTATACATTCTAGCTCTATCCTGAGGGACTGTTGGAGTAGAATGGTGTTGGCAGTGGAACCAATCTGGTTTTCCAAATGCGCATTTTGACCATCCTGTAAAAAGGGGTCAAACACCTCTGGTGAGTTGCCACCTTCCCATTGAGCACTCATGGTGGAAGAACTAGAAGTCACCTTATATAGGAGCAACTTGTTTGGTGTTGGGCATGTAATCACAAACTTACTTTATGCTTGCATTCTATTATTTGTACCTTGATCCATATTCAGTTTTGCACATTATTGTTATTGGTTTTTATGGTTTACCAATATTTCCAATCACTCTATGAGCACAGTTAGCACCATCTCCTTCATTTAATCTACACATGGCAGCAATATAGCAGGAGGTGAGCGGGGACTGGAGAGAGAGGAGGATGAGAAAACCAGAGGATCAGCAGAGCTTGGATTACTACTGAGTGGGGGATCAGCAGAGGTGGGGGTTACTGCTGAGCAGGAGATCAGTATAGCAGGGAGTGCTATGAGTGGGGCATCAGCAGAGCTGGGGATACCACTGAGCAGGGGATCTGCTGAATGGAGGCTACTAATAAGTTGGGGATGTGCTAAACGAGGGTACTAATGAGCGGGGGATCTGTGAAACAGTGGTACCACATAAAAATAACATGTTGAAGTGGTAGGCGCTTTAAAGTTGAAATGTAAACGAGCCCTAACAAGGTGCAGCAAACAGAAGAGTTTGATGAAAAATTAGTTACCGATGAGCCTGCTTATAAGCAACTCTGTGGGAGCTAATCCCAGAATACTGAGCCATGGTGGATATTCTTTGCTAGAAGAATAGAATGAATGGTTACTTATTGATTTTAACCACTTCAATACCGAGCACTTTTACCCCCTTCCTGCCCAGGCCAATTTTCGCGGTGATGCAAGATGTACCCATATAACACTTTTATCATTTTTTTCACACAAATAGAGCTTTCTTTTGGTGCTATTTAATCACCACTGGGTTTTTTCTTTTTTCTAAATAAATGAAAAAAAAGACTGAAATTTTTGAAAAAGAAATCAGTTTTCTATGTTTCTGTCATAAAATTTTGCAAATAAATCTTTCTTCATAAATATAGGCCCAAATGTATTCTGCTACATTTCTTTGGTGAAAATAACCCAAATCAGTGTATATTATTTAGTCTGTAGTCTGTTGCCCACTGACAAAAAAATGATCAGTCTATAATTTTAATGGTAGTTTTATTTTAACAGTGAGAGACAGAATAACAACAAAAATATCCAGAAAAACGCATTTCAAAAAAGTTATAAATTGATTTGCATTTTAATGAGTGAAATAAGTATTTGATCCCCTATCAATCAGCAAGATTTCTGGCTCCCAGGGGGCTTCTATACAGGTAGCAAGCTGAGATTAGGAGCACTCTCTCTTAACCACTTTACACCCTTAATGACTAGGCCGTTTTTTTGCAATACAGCACTGCGTTACTTTATTTTTTATTTATTTTTTATTTATTTTTTTGCGTTACTTTAACTGACAATGGCGCGCTCATGCAACGCTGAACCCAAAATAAATTGATGTCCCTTTTCCCACAAATAGAGCTGTCTTTTGGTGGTATTTGATCACCTCTGCAGTTTTTATTTTTTGCACTATAAAAATTAAAAGAACAACAATTTTGAAAAAAAAAACAAAAACTAATTTCTTCATCAATTTAGGCCAATATGTATTCTTCTACATATTTTTGGTAGAAAAAATCCCAAAAAGAGTATATTGATTGATTTGCGCAAAAGTTATAGCGTCCACAAACTATTGGATAGGTTTATGGTCTTTCTTTTTTTTTATTGTTTTTACTCGTAATGGTGGCGATCAGCGATTTGTAGGGGGACTACAACATTGTGGTGGACATATCTGACACTAAATGACAATTTTTTGGGACCAGTGACACAAATACAGTGATCAGTGCTAAAAAAAAATGCACGGTTACTGTATAAATGACACTGGCAGGGAAGGGGTTAACATCAGCGGCGATCAAAGGGTTAAGTGTGTTCCTTGAGAGTGTTTTCTAACTGTGTGGGGGATAGACTGACAGAAAGAACACGGAGATCGATGTTCCTGCTTACAAGGAACAGAAGATCTCTGTGTACTTCCCTGTCAGAACGGGGATCTGCCTTGTTTACATAGGCAGATCCCCGTTCTGCCTCTCTGTGGAGTGATCAAGGGTGGCCAGCAGACATCGGGTTCTTCGGACCCGCTGATTGGCTCTTGCTCCGTGCAGTGGACGCTCGCTCACAGTATGGATTGCACAAATTGACATACAGATACGTTGTTTCGGGCAATAGAGCCGCCCTTCTGCAGTATATATGCGGTGGTGGTCGGTCTTTAAGTGGTTAAAGGGAGTGTTCCTAATCTCACATAAGCTAATCGCCTCTCATTTGGTCTCACCCAATCCCCCTTCCCTTGAGGACTGCATCCAGGAGATGGATAAATATGTACAGTTTGAGCGGTATACCTACACTCAATGTAAGACCCCTCAAAAGTTTGAAAAAAATGGATAGATGCATCACAGTCCAATTTTATTCAATAATCAAGGTTGGGTATGTTCTTAGTAGATTAGGATGGCCTGTCACAGAAATTTCCCACATATTAATATGACATCTCGGCTGCTCTGGAATATTTTTCTGATTTTTCTGAACATTTCTGAAAACATTTGCATATTTTGGAAAAACGTGATGGTAGTGAACTAAATGGTATTGGTGATGTTTTTTTTTTTTTTTTAACCTTTCTTTTTAGTGCACTCGTCGCTATGTGAGATAATTTGGCTTGTTATTTGAACTTTTGTTCTTATATCTTTTTGTGTTTTCTTTTGTTTGTTATAAAAAATATTTCAAATAAAATCTGAAATAAAAAAAAAAACATGAAGGGTCTGATCAGAGGTTTTTTCCTGGGATGGATCTCCCCTTTGGCCCCTTGTCCCCCCCCCCCCCACGCCCCGCAGCAACCTCTGGCGTCTAACCTTCAGAACACTTTCACACCTGCTTGGATACTCTTTCTTCATAACAGTGTTTGGAGACTGTATGATGATTTGGTCCCCCTGGACATATATGATTTTTCCAGTGTAGCTCACCCCCATTCTGAACTATTATTTATGCATATGTGTGTAGCAATAACTCTCGGTGGAGCTGCTGGTTTAAGCGGGCTTGTTACCTTCACTCTCGACGTCTCTGTTTCACCGGCACCGGGTCTAGGGTTCCATTGAGTTTACCTCTGGACGATATAAGCACCAAACACTTGAGTAGGTTTTCCAATGCTTTAATAAAACGAACAAGGGAAGTAGCAGGAAAGAGGTAGTAGGAAAGCTGCAGGGAAGCTCAAATACCTTTCTGTTGTATTTCTTCAGAACATTCTTTGTAATTGAACACTTGCAATTGAATAGTCCCTGTTTCATAGGATTCAATCTTTGCCCGCCTGGATAGACATCTCTCACTTGCCTAGCAGCCAGCACGCAGCACAAACAAAAGTCTCTGCCACAGACTTATCTGGAATAAAACCCGTATGATCCTCTGCCACAGGATGTATTTGTTTGTGATGAATGTCAGATACAGTACTTGGACCTTTAAGCCAACCCGGCAGTACTATACTGTAAGATTACTTCGGAATGCGTCCTCCAACCGAGTCACCAGGCCCCTCTCCAGACCAGCACTCTGCATGATCCTTCCATGACGGGTCCTCCCCTGGGATCTTCTCGGTTGTCCAGCTTCTTCTCTCAGGATAGACAGCTCAGGAGTATTCCTCCGCTGCTGTGGTAGGCCCCAGACAGGCTTCTGGGCCCACCCACGCGCCACAGCGACGCGGGCCTCCGGAACGGAGGACCACGAGGTGGTATTCCTAGTGCATACCTGTTGGCCAGGAGGGCCAGCAGGTGGCTGAAAACAAACCCTAAAACATGGCGTCTGTCCCATAAATACCCTCTCCCAGAATGCAACTCGGATGACCACCTCCACCGAGTTATCTCCGGGACAGAGGAGCACTCATTCGCTTTAACACATTGCTTTTCCAACACCTGCCAATGGTGACAACGACACCCACCGGCACAATGTGCAACTGCATGCAACGTCAGCCAAGCTGGAACAGAGAAGTTGCAAAATCTAACTTCCTATAATAAGCGACACACTAAATTTACCTATCAGCGGTAGATAAAAATTTACCAGCGCTACATGTGTATAATAAGAGGCCTAATTATAACAGAGAGCAGATATCGCTATCTGTTATGCACTTCTTTGCTATGTACATTGCGTTCCACCGATCCACTCAGTGGAGTCCGCCAGCTCAGCAGGAGATCTCTTAGTTGATCTCCGCTGAGCCGGCGGATGACAGGTCCGTCTCTGCTCACTGAGCAGGGAGGGGCCTGTCAGAGTGCCACTGATTGCTATGGAGAGATCGGACGAAAATTTTCATCAGATCTCAGCTGATCCGCCAAGATGGATGGCGAACGTATCGCCATATGTCTGATTTTAGCGGATCGGATGGCAGACGGGTGTCAGTGTACACATCTCCGCTGACATCTGTCTCCCCATAGGAGTCAATGGATGGCCCGCTCGGATCTTCCTAAAAAACAGACAGGCGGATCCAAGCAGGCTTGCCGTGTGAAAGGGGCCTAAAGCACATTCCTGTACTTTATTAATGTGCAGTGTATTTTTTTATTTTTTCTTACAGCAGCAGTGTGGCCATACCACTGCTCTTTCATTTGTCCCCTAAATGACTGTATGTTTATGCATGATGAGTGATGTTTACGAAAAATTGTAACTAAAGTTTTTTGAACTTTAAAGTCACTGGTGGCTGGTGCTATTTTTTTTTTTTTTTGGGGGGGGGGGGCGTTAAACACACCAACACCCCAGCCCCCTGCCCCTTCTGCACCCTGAGCCCACCCTTTTTTTGAAGCCAATTAGAGCATCAGGCTTTAATCATGTGCTTCTTAAAAAGAACCAAAAGAAAAACCCATTGGAATCTATGCGTCTGGCACCCTGCATGTAGATTAGGGACCGGGCACATGGATTAGGGGGGCGGCACCCCTGTGCCCCGTATGGACGGGCCGCCACTGCTTAAAGTATAACTAAAGGTAAAACTTCTAGTTTTGGAAAGATGGATTAGGACATTTATTGTCAGGTTGTTGTTTTTTGTTTTTTAACTTGGCTGCCTGTGTCCCCATTAGCGAGATTGGCCCTAACTATTTGTTCTGTTTTTCATTCCCATCATACATATAAAAAACCATAACAGAGGAGAAATCTTTAAATGGGGCACTAGTTCTGCTGGTAACCCCAGTGACAACCAGGGATTTCTTCATTTTTCAGAGGGATTTCCAGTAACCTCCTGACTGTTTTGACAGGAAGTGAAGGGATCACTCCTCGATGGGGCAGAGACGGTAAAAAGGAACTTGCCAGGGGTTGTAACCCACCCCCCTTTACTTTACCAAAAAAATGTTTTGCTTTTAGTCCAACAGTACATTAAAGGAAACCTATATTTTAAACTGGAGTTCCACCCAAAAATGGAACTTCCGCTGGTCGAAATCCCCCCCCCCCCTCTTGGGTCACATTTGGCACCTTTCAGGGGGAGGGGGGAACTTCCACTTCACACGAAAGAGCGCCGCATATTGTGCGGAGAACTACGCTATGTCCGGCCCCTCCTCCTTCCCCCACCACCCGCTGTCTTCTGGGAGACGCACAGGTCCCAGAAGACAGCAGGGACCATTCAGAACGCGCAGCACAACTTGCGCATGCACAGTAGGGAACCAGGAGTGAAGCCGAAAGTCTTCACTGCCTGGATCCCTTACCAGGAATGGCGGTGGCAGCACCCATGAGTCGATCCGAAGACCGGCTTCGGGTGCGACTTCGTGGGCTCCCTGGACTTACCTTACACAGGTAAGTGTCCATATATTAAAAGTCAGCAGCTACAGTACTTGTACCTGCTGACTAAATTTTTTTTCCCCAGGTGGAACTCCGCTTTAACCGCATCAGCCCCAGAAGATTTTTACCCCCTTCCTGACCAGAGCACTTTTTGCGATTCGGCACTACGCTGCTTTAACTGACAATTGCGCAGTCGTGCGATGTTGCACCCAAACAAAATTGATGTCCTTTTTTTCCAGCAAATAGAGCTTTCTTTTGGTGGTATTTGATCACCTCTGCGATTTAATATTTTTTGTGCTAAAAGCAACAATTTTGAAAGAATAAAAGTAATATTTTTGACTTTTTGCTATAATAAATACCCCCCATAAAATATATATAAAAAAACAAATTTTTTCCAAAGTTTAGGCCGATATGTATTCTACATATTTTTGGTAAAAAAAAAATCGCATATATTGATTGGTTTGCGCAAAAATTATATCGTCTACAAAATAGGGGATAGTTTTATGGCATTTTTTTAATTAATTTTTTTTTATTAGTAATGGCAGCAATCTGCGATTTTTATTGTGACTGCGACATTATGGCGGACACATCGGAACAATTTTGACACTATTTTGGGACCATTGTCATTTATACAGTGATCAGTGCTATAAAAATGCACTGATTACTGTGTAAATGACACTGGCAGGGAAGGGGATAAACACTAGGGGGCAATCAAGGGGTTAAGTGTGTCCTGGGGAGTGATTCTAACTGTGGGGGGGGGCTACAACTCACATGACAGCGATCACTGCTCCTGATGACAGGGAGCAGTAGAACTCTGTCATGTCACAAGGCAGAATGGGGAAATGCCTTGTTTACATAGGCACTTCCCCATTCTGCGGCTCTGTGACACGATCGGCAGGAGACTGGCGGACATCAAGTCCGCGCGCCCGCTAACCCCGCCAATTAAAGGGGACATACAGGTACGCCCATTTGTCCACCACTGCCATTGTGCTGACGTATATCGGCGTGCAGCGGTCGGCAAGTGGTTAAGTAACAGAATATATTGTATGCAATACATGTATAAACTGTCCTACCAATTAACACAGAAAACTGAATAACTAAGAGACATTTGTAGCTGTATATATTTGGCACATGTAAATGTAAAATTATAATATATGTCCACTACCAATTTGTTTTGTTCAAGTGCTGCTTTAAATCTTTTGGCAGCAGTTATATAACCACTGGTATAAATTTTAGTGAACCTGGTTAAGCTAGAGCTAGTAATCGATCTTTTGTGAAGCAAATATACATTATCTCACAAAAGTGAGTACACCCCTCACATTTTTGTAAATATTTTATTATATCTTTTCATGTGACAACACTGAAGAAATTACACTTTGCTACAATGTAAAGTAGTGAGTGTGCAGCTTGTATGACAGTGTACATTTGCTGTCCCCTCAAAATAACTCAACACACAGCCATTAATGTCTAAACTGCTGGCAACAAAGGTGAGTATACCCCTAAGTGAAAATGTCCAAATTGGGCCCAATTAGACATTTTCACTCCCCAGTGTCATGTGACTTGTTAGTATTACAAGGTCTGAATGGGGAGCAGGTGTGTTAAATTTGGTGTTATCGCTCTCATGCTCTCATACTGGTCACTGGAAGTTCAACATGGCACCTCATGGCAAAGAACTCTCTGAGGATCTGAAAAAAAAAGAATTTTTGCTCTACATAAATATGGCCTAGGCTATAAGAAGATTGCCAAGACCCTGAAACTGAGATGCAGCACGGTGGCCAAGACCATACAGTGGTTAAACAGGACAGGTTCCACTCAGAACAGGCCTCGCCATGGTCGACCAAAGAAGTTGAGTGCACGTGCTCAGCATCATGGGAAATAGACATATGAATGCTGCCAGCATTTCTGCAGAGGTTAAAGGGGTGGGAGGCCAGCCTGTCAGTGCTCAAACCATATGCCGCACGCTGCATCAAATTGGTCTGCATGGCTGTCATCCCAGAAGGAAGCCTCTTCTAAAGATGATGCACAAAAAAGCCTGCAAACAGTTTGCTGAAGACAAGCAGACTATGGACATGGATTACTGGAACCATGTCCTGTGGTCTGATGAGACCAAGATTTCATTTGGTTCAGATGGTGTCAAGCGTGTATGGCGGCAACCAGCTGAGGAGTACAAAGACAAGTGTGTCTTGCCTGCAGTCAAGCATGGTGGTGGGAGTGTCATGATTTGGGACTGCATAAGTGCTGCCGGAACTGGGGAGCTACAGCTCATTGAGGGAACCATGAATGCCAACATGTACTGTGACATACTGAAGCAGAGCATGATCCCCTCCCTTCGGAGACTGGGCCGCAGGGCAGTATTCCAACATGATAATGACCCCAAACACACCTCCAAACCTACCACTGCCTTGCTAAAGATTCTGAGGGTAAAGATGATGGACTGGCCAAGCATGTTTCCAGACCTAAACCCTATTGAGCATCTGTGGGGCATCCTCAAACGGAAGGTGGAGGAGCGCAAGGTCTCTAACATCCACCAGCTCCATGATGTCGTCATGGAGGAGTGGAAGAGGACTTCAGTGGCAACCTGTGAAGCGCTGGTAAACTCCATGCCCAAGAGGGTTAAGGCAGTGCTGGAAAATAATGGTGGCCACACAAAATATTGACACTTTGGGCCCAATTTGGACATTTTCACTTAGGGGTGTACTCACTTTTGTTGCCAGCAGTTTAGACAATAATGGCTGTGTGAGTTATTTTGAGGGGACAGCAAATTTACACTGTTATATAAGCTGTACACTCTACGTTGTAGCAAAGTGTAATTTCTTCAGTGTTGTCACATGAAAAGATATAATAAAATATTTACAAAAATGTCAGGGGTGTACTCACTTTTGTGAAATACTGTATGTCCCATGACATTAACCTGTGCTTTAAAAACTTTTTTTTTATGCCAGTTACCAATGCAATAGTCAGAATAATAACGTCCAATCACTTGAGATGACGCATTTCACCTCCACGCATGCACTGTAATTACCATCAAGTCTGATGGCTGCAACCACCAACTAAGCTAAAGCTATGCTGTTTCTATCTGTTCGCAATGCAGCTCGGCTTTCTTTGTGCGAAAAGTGTACCGGGGCCCTGTATTATTCCGTTGCTGTGATGTGAAAATCAATGAGATATTTTCATCGAGCGGCCTAGAAACTGCTGTGATTTTTTTTTTTCCCGTTCCAAAATCCCAAGGTGTCATGTTGTGCACTGCATAAAGCCTGCAGTCATTTTCAGTACAACATTGTCTACTGACATACCACATCTGTGAAAAGGATGTATTCTTTGCAGATCTTTCCCAATGAAATTACATCAACTGAGCAAACCTCTTTCAAGGCCCATTTCTAAACCAAACCATACAGCAAAAGCAAGAAATGCCTGTAAAGTATTGAATTGTGCATTTTCCTGCTATGCTTTTCTATTGGTTACAGGTTAGCAAATTGTAACTTGGAGCTTTTTACCTCCTTTTTAACAAAAACAGAACACTTTTTCAATGGCCCAACAAGTAACACACAAAAGGTTTTTTCAATTTTTCTTTTTATTTTTCTGGGTTATGTATATACATTGTTGCGATGTATATTGGTATACTGTAAGGAGGAAAGTGCCTATACACCAAAAGATAGCTAGGGGACAAGCAAAGAACGGCCATGGGCGAGGGTTTAGTAAGTGGAGTCACATATTTTAGTATTTTCAGGTTTGGCCCTGCTTCTTTGTCAGGAAGTACAGGACGTGCTCTTACTTTACCTTTCAAGAAGTTCCATGCACCAGCTGTATTTCCTTCCCACAGGGATAGGGAAGGTAGGGGTAAGGCATCAACTGGACATGTGTTGGGCTTGAGAGAGATGGAGGGGCATTGTGGTAGCCTGTGATGATAGTTACAGATCCACTGGTGATGTGTGAGATGGAGGGGCATCGTGACTTTGTTGTGTTCTAAACAAAAGAAAGTTTTAGTTCAAAGAGGACTTTAATGATGGTCAAGAATAACATCAGTAAACTTTTATCAGCTCCAAAAATGCATACCTTGGAAAGATTAATGATCAGTTGGGAGTTTTAAGTAAGGAATTTCACTACCATATCTTTGTTTTTTTCTGTTACATGGTATGCAGCATTCTTCACTTACCCAACTAATCAAGTGTTGCCCTTGATCCGCCGTTCTGCTGTCATTGTCGTGATCCCGCACTGCCATCTTCATCTCTGACGTCATCAGGAGTGAGCTGCCTCTCCCTGGTTCAGGCAGCTAGCCCCAGATGATGAGCTCTACCCACCAGCTGCTGTGTGTTCCAGCTCCTGCATCCTCCTGGGATATGCGACAGGGTTATCCCCTGCAAGAGCAGGACACATCATTCTGTCCTAGGCACGGAGGCAGGGTCAGCTGAATGTAAACAACTTGTGGAGGTTCGGGGGGGGGGGGGGGGGTTAAAGAGGAAAAGAACATTTAGAGTAAAGTTCTTCTTTCAGAATTAGGTCAAGTATACAGTCAGGTCCATAAATATTGGGACATTAACACAGTTCTAATCTTTTTGGCTCTATACACCTTCACAATTGATTTTAAATGAAACAAACAAGATGTGCTTTAACTGCAGACTTTCAGCTTTAATTTGAGGGTATTTACATTCAAATCAGGTGAACGGTGTAGGAATTACAACAGTTTGTATATGTGCCTCCCACTTTTTAAGGGGCCAAAACTAATGGGACAATTGGCTGCTCAGCTGTTCCATGGCCAGATGTGTGTTTATTCCCTCATTATCCCATTTACAAGGAGCAGATAAAAGGTCCAGAGTTCATTCCAAGTGTGCTATTTGCATTTGGAATTTGTTACTGTAAACTCTCAATATGAGATCCAAAGAGCTGTCACTATCAGTGAAGCAAGCCATCATTAGGCTGAAAAAACAAAACAAACCCATCAGAGAGATAGCAAAAACATTAGGTGTGGCCAAATCAACTGTTTGGAACATCCTTAAAAAGAAAGAACGCACCAGTGAGCTCAGCAACACCAAAAGACCCAGAAAAGACCACGGAAAACAACTGTGGTGGATGACCGAAGAATTCTTTCCCTGGTGAAGAAAACACCCTTCACAACAGTTGGCCAGATCAAGAACACTCTCCAGAAGGTAGGTGTATGTGTGTCAAAGTGAACAATCGAGAGAAGACATCACCAGAGTGAATACAGAGGGTTCACCACAAGATGTAAACCATTGGTGAGCCTCAAAAACAGGAAGGCCAGATTAGAGTTTGCCAAACAACATCTAAAAAAGCCTTCACAGTTCTGGAACAACATCCTATGGACAGATGAGACCAAGATCAACTTGTACCAGAGTGATGGGAAGAGAAGAGTATGGAGAAGGAAAGGAACTGCTCATGATCCAAAGCATACCACCTCATCAGTGAAGCATGGTGGTGGTAGTGTCATGGCGTGGGCATGTATGGCTGCCAATGGAACTGGTTCTCTTGTATTTATTGATGATTTGACTGCTGACAAAAGCAGCAGGATGAATTCTGAAGTGTTTCGGCAATATTATCTGCTCATATTTAGCAAAATGCTTCAGAACTCATTGTATGGTGCTTCACAGTGCAGATGGACAATGACCCGAAGCATACTGCGAAAGCAACCAAAGAGTTTTTTAAGGGAAAGAAGTGGAATGTTATGCAATGGCCAAGTCAATCACCTGACCTGAATCCGATTGAGCATGCATTTCACTTGCTGAAGACAACACTGAAGGGAAAATGCCCCAAGAACAAGCAGGAACTGAAGGCAGTTGCAGTAGAGGCCTGGCAGAGCATCACCAGGGATGAAACCCAGCGTCTGGTGATGTCTATGCGTTCCAGACTTCAGGGTGTAATTGACTTTTGGTCCCTTAAAAAGTGGGAGGTACATATACAAACTGTTGTAGTTCCTACACCGTTCACCTGATTTGGATGTAAATACCCTCAAATTAAAGCTGAAAGTCTGCAGTTAAAGCACATCTTGTTCGTTTCATTTCAAATCCATTGCGGCGGTGTATAGAGCCAAAAAGATTAGAATTGTGTCGATGCCCCAATATTTATGGACCTGACTGTATTATTGTTTGTCCACAATACCTATCATCTCAAAATGGTTATTGGGTTATTGGAGGAGTTTTTCCCAAATGGCTTTGTGTGCCATTGAGAAGGTGATTAGCTACACCTGATTGAGTTTACAAGTCATTTTTAGGAGGGGTGATCCTTTTTCCAACTCGTTTATTCTGTTTTTGAATTTTTTTTGCTTTTTTTTGCAGTGTTATATCTTTCACTTGGATGTTATAAGTTGCAGTAAATACAGCTGGATAAAACAAAAACTGTGTTAGTCTTAGTTTCAGGCTGCAAAGAGCCAAAATGTGATTATTTTAAAGTGGGGTGATTGTTTTCTATACCCACTGTAGATACATAATTTATGCACCTAGAATGCCTGAAGGTGCTTCCTGAAGGTGCTTTGGGCCCCTCTATATGTCTAGGCTATGAAAAGTCCCATGGCTTGTGTGAGAAATATCACATTAACCACTTCAGCCCCGGAAGGTTTTATCCCCTTCCTTACCAGAGCACTTTTTACAATTTGGCACTGTGTCGCTTTAACTGGTAATTGTGCGGTCATGCAATGCTATACCCAAACAAAATTTGTGTCCTTTTTTTCCCAACAAATAGAGCTTTCTTTTTGTGATATTTGATCACCTCTGCGGTTTTTATTTTTTGCGCTATACACAAAAATAGTGACAATTTTGAAAAACTATATTTTTTACTTTTTGCTATAATAAATATCCCCAAAAATGTTTTTAAAAAACTAATTTCTTCATCAGTTCAGGCCAATATATATTCTTCTACATATTTTTGGTAAAAAAAATATTGCAATAAGTGTTTATTGATTGGTTTGCGCAAAAGTTATAGCGTCTACAAACTATGGGAAATATTTATGGCATTTTTATTATTTTTTGCGACATTGCAGCGGACAGATCGGACACTTTTGACACATTTTTGGCACCTTTGACATTTATACAGCGATTCGTGCTATACAAATGCACTGATTACTGTGTAAATGACACTGGTATGGAAGGGGTTAACACTAGGGGGCGATCAAAGGGTTAAATGTCTGTTCCCTAGGTGTGTTCTAACTGTATGGGGATAGGACTGAGTAGGAGAGGAGACATTTCGCTGTTCCTACTTACTAGGAACAAGCGACATGTCTCCTTTGACAGCACAGGGATTTGTGCCGCAGTAAATGTATGCGAGGCGGTTGGGACCCGGTTAAAGTGACAACTTTGTGTAAAAAAATCAAAATAATTTTTTGGGGGATTTTCCAAAAATTTATGGCTAAAATAAAATCTTCCATGCACTCAGTAAGCCTCTGACACGGCTCTTTAACAATGTGATCGGCTGTGTCCAATCACAGCCGGTCACATGTAAATGCGGAAGTGCCGTTAATCGGCTCTCCGATCAGCGGTATCTCCTTGCAGGGGAGACCAGGGCAGGTAATCGGGGCAATTTTTTTTTGTTGGGGGGGGGGGGGGGGGGGGTGTGTAAAAGCAGTGATTAAATACCACCAAAAGAAAGCTCTATTTGTGTGAAGAAAATGATAAATATTCATATGGGTACAGTGTTGCATGACCACACAATTGTCATTCAAAGTCCCTGAAAGCTGAAGTTGGCCACACTCAAAAGATGTATGAGTTTTAATAGAGGGAAGTATGTTATACTCCCTTAAATTAATTAAACGTATCATCCTCTTCAAGTCTCCCTTCCCTCCATCCCATTTGCACCTATCTTTCCCCCTTCCTTTCTTCCCTCACCCCCTTCCCCCCTTTTTTCCTCTCCCTTTTCTTCTCCCAAATTTCTCCAACTCTTTTCTTTTCCTTAGCTTTGTTCTTCTGACTATTTTTAAAGGGTAAGTCTACCTTTTGTACATGTTATATGTTTATACGTATTTAGGCAGGAACATGTAATGTGTTCTAGCTCCTGCCTCCTCTTCCCCCTCTCTGTGACAGTGGGCGGGGATCTTCTGCCCACACCCACTGTCCTGTCAGAATTAGAAACCGCGCAAAAAAGCGAGGCTCTGCCGAAATGGCTGCGTCATTCAGTCGCATAGTTCTGTGAATGAATGAACTACAAGTACCATCGGCCTTTGTGGCTGACTGCTTGTAGTTCTCAATGAACTGCGAGGGCTCTGGTGAGCACTCTTAGTCCATTGATTCTTCCTGCCATTCAGTAACTGTCTGCCCGTATTGGAAGTACATGGTAGACAATGTATTGAGAGTCTTCAGGATCTGGGCATTAAACCCGTGATCTGCTGATCACGGGTACAATGCCTTACAAGCTGCAGAGTAAAAAAAATAATAAATGCACTTTTTTTTTTTTTTAACCTGAATTTGCATTTATCCTTTTATTTGTAAAAAGTGAACTTAGCCTTTAAGATGTCTTTAGGGCCAAGTTTTTAAAAAGTTTTATATGTATAGGAGGCTTTAGGTCTTTATGACATTACCAATATTGTTTTTAAATAAAGAAATTATTCATGGGTAGTTTGGGAGCAATGGAAGGGGGGTCATATTATCGAGATAACATTAGTAATTTTAAATGTGGATAGTGTTTTGGGTCATTGCAGCGTGTAAGGGATCAGAGGGGTGAACAGCCGGCTCAGAGACAGTTCATTAAAAGTAGCTAAAGGTGCTCTATTCAGCATAAAGGCAAAACAAATGGAAGAAACGACAGGCACGGTTAAAATTGAGTTTCTGCAGCAGACAGGCTTATATGCACAACTTCACAGCTCTAGCCAGAGCTACAGTCCTACAGTTTAGCTCATCCAGCAGGGCACAGTCCACAAGTGGAGCCTTCCACACGGCACGCTGATGTCTTTCCCACTCCTAGCAAACAGCTCCACTGACACTTTCAGACCAGCTGACTAATAACCAGGTCTGAAGGGAAAGTACCTGCCCTCTTCAGTTAACCCTCTCTTAACCCTGCCCCAGGCTGACTCTCTACATATCCCTCCCCCCTGTTCCAGGCCAGGGGTCTGAACACCACAAGCAAAATGGCAATAGACCCGGGAAAGTGCATCTGCATTCTGATGTACTTTTTCCAGTCTATACACCACCAAAAATTTGAAGTCCTATAGTGCGAGAAACCACCCAGTGATTCTGGAGTTTTCATCCTTATTTTGGGTTTCCATGTAAGGGTCGCATGGTCTGACACTAGCCTGAAGGGTCGGCCCAACAGATAGTAGCGCAGTGTCTCCGAAGCCCATTTTATTGCCGGACACTCCGTTTCTACAATGGATTAGTTCCTCTCAGCCGGGGTGAGCGTCCAGCTCGGGTACACAACAGGGTGGTCATGTCCCACAACCATCTGGGACAGGACCGCACCCAGACCCATCGGTTTGTACCAGATACTCTTTTTGAAACTCTGGGGCTACTAGTACCAGTTCCTGGCACAAAGCTTGTAAGTGACTCTCCCAGTCGTGACTAGAGATGATGATGTTGTCAAGGTAGGCTCCTGAGAAATCCTTATGAGGTCCCAGGACAAAGTCAATGGCCCTTTGGAAAGTGGCTGGGGCCCCATGCAATCCAAATGGCATTCTGGCATACTGCCATAACCTCTCTGATGTGGCAAATGTGCTTTTTTTTACCTCTTGGGAAAGTGGAATCTGCTAGTACCCTTTGGTCAAGTCAAGAGTGGTAATGTATCGGGCTGGCCCTAAGCTCTCGATTAACCCGGGGCATTGGATACGCATATGGTTTGGAGACTTCATTTAATTTACAAAAGTCACTACAGAACCGCCAGGTTTCATTTGGCTTAGGCACACTATAGGACTTGACCAACTGCTCGAGGACTCTTCAATGATCCCAAGGTCCAGCATACGTTTAAGCTCAACCAAGACAAATTTCCAGCAAAATTTGGGTGTGCGGTTTAAGGTTTTCCCGAATGCCAGGGTCTGTGATATGTTCAATTACCGAGGTTAAGCCCAGCAAATTTTAAAAAACATATTGATTTCTCTGCAGAAATTACCAGGACTCCTGTTTTTGCGAAGGGTCAAAGGGCCTCTGCAATCCCTACCTTCCTAATCTGGGCTTCTGGATCTTCCAGGACCTTCTGACTAACTGTCAAAACCTCCCTATCTTTCCATGGTTTAATCAGATTGACGTGGTAAATCTGATAGGGTTCTCTTTTGATGGGCTGATGGACCTTATAATTAACCCTTCCCACCTTCTCAACTATCTCAAAGGGTCCTTGCCATTTGGCGAGAAACTTGCTCTCTACTGTAGTCACTGGTACAAGAACCCCCAGGTTTAAACTCTCTAACCTTGACAGACCGGTTGTACACATGACTCTGGGCCTTTTGCACAGCTTGCAAATGTTCCCTAACTTTTGTTATTCGATCCTGCATTTGTGAAATGTGTTCCACCACACTCCAATACGTGGAAGCTTCTTGTTCCCACGTCTCCTTCACTATATCCAGTAGTCCATGGGGGTGTCTCCCATAAACCAACTCAAAGGGGGACCTCTCGTATGGCAAACAACAAGGGAGGCAACACGCAATCCCAATCACGACCATCCTCCTCAACCGTTTTCTTTTTGAAAACCCCTTTAAGGTTTTGTTGAACCACTCCACCAACCCGTCAGTTTGTGGATGATACACTGAAGTCAGCAAGTGTTTAAATTTAAACAGTTTACAGAGCTCCTTCATTACTTTTGACATAAAGGGGGTACCTTGATCCGTCAATGGGAGCTCTGTTCTCATGAACATTTGAACTGGCTCCCGTGCGGTGACCTTGGATGAGCAATTTCTTAAAGGGACCGCTTCTGGATACCTGGTGGCATAGTCAAGGACAACTAAAATGTACTGGTGTCCCCAGCTGACTTGGGTAAGGGACCCACCAAGTCCATTGCTATGCCATTAAAGGGAACCTCGATGATTGGAAGCGGTACCAGTGGACTGCGAAAATGGGTGTTGGGGTGGTTCTTTGACAGGTGGGGCAGAATTTACAGTAGTCTTTAATTTCCGATATACACCAGGCCAATAAAAACGCTGTAGAACACGTTACTGAGTTTTAGCCCTGACCCCCAAGTACATGACAATGAGCCAAATGTAACACATTAGACCTACAAGGTTTGGGTACCACCAGTTGTTCCAACACTTCATCATTGACTTTGGTTACTCTGTACAACAAGTCATGACTCACAGAAAATGGGGAAACTGCATTTCCGCCCCAGGTTGCTGTGGTTCATACCGTGGCCTGTTCCCTGGCGGGGATCAAAGTGGAGTCCCTCATCTGGGCACTAAGGAAATCCTCCCGGGAGCCCCTGAGATCTGATAAATTCTGGCTCAGAGGAGGTACTTTCTGCTTTTAATCTCGCAAACACCTTTAGGGGACCATGCTCATCTTCTGCAGGTTCAGCCATCAGGTACCTTTCATCAGTATTGACATCCTGCAACACAGTATTATTTACAACCTCGGGTAGTGTGTCCTCCACATAAGAGAAATTTACATCACTCTGTTAGACCACAGTTGCTAGCCCAAGATGGATTGTGTTTAGTCCCCAAGAGGAAAACACCTCTCGGGCTATATACAGCAGCCAATTAGGGAAATCTCAGACAATCAAGTCTTTCCAGGCTGTATGCAGGACTCCTCTCTGGACAGCAAAACCAACAGATGTTGGTGAAGAAACGTTTTGGTATAAAGCAGCGTAACACTAGTTAATGATTTAATTTAAATCATCCTGTCAGTCCCTTCTCTGCATTGTCCAGGACTGTCCAGTGCATTAAAAAAGGCAGAGTATCCTGAGCATCAATGACCAATCTGAAGATATATGGAAAAGGCAAACCTAAAACAAAATAAAGCATAATAAACTGCTGAGGATGGAAGGGGGAGAGTAGTGATAATTGGGGGCGGACCTTTTTAAACCCTCTAATAAAAACAGACAATACATTTTGTATATGTTACATTACGTTACTGAATAATTCGCTTTTTAACCTCTTCCCGCCGGCCGCAACCTCTCGGCGGGTGGGCTTTAATGGCAATAGGCTGCATAAATGTTGCCTAAATGTAAACATTTCTGTGCTTAGACTGCGCACCCTGTGTGCTCCCAGCACAATTGACGTCGGGGATCAGAAAGCTCCTGATGCATACTTGCGTGCGAACGGGAGCTTTCCGATCATGTGATCGCTGTGACAGTCAATCAATGCAGTCACCTGACCCAAATGCTCGCCTCTGACTCCTGGCATCTTGAAGCTCTTAAAGAGCTGGGAGGCGGCGTTGGGAAGGTGCTAAATTTTGCTGTGTGGAGTTTCTATACTATAAGGAGTCTCCTTTGCCTTATATGGTCTTAGTTGACCTACCCTGACGCCCTGTAAGAAACCAGGCTACTGCCCGGGGACCCATGCACAGTACAGGTAGCACCTAAAAAATCATTGGACATGTAGTACCAAAGATTTCGATTTTGGCTGTACTCAGGGCAGATTTATAGGGAGGAGTAGATTGGAGGGACACATGAAGAAAAAAAAATGGCAACTGAAAAAGAATTTAGGGCGCAAGAAACAAAATAGCCTTAAAGCAGTATTGAACCCAAAATCAAACATTTATTATATTGGTTATATTACAAAGTGTAGCATTTGTAGTACAACCCTTCAGCCTATTTAGGTATGTTTAATCACTATAAAAAATATCTACAGTATATTACAAGAAAGAAGATTAGACTTGCTGGACAGAAAATTGTACTGTGTTGCTGGATACACACTAGTACTGAGTTTTAACACAGTATAAATAAGACATTAACATGGCAATCGATCTTGGGTGTTAGCTAATAGCTTGTGTGATTGGCTCAGTGATTTTCCCAGAAGTCTGCACTAAGATATAAGTCAGATTTTAGGCGTGTCTTCAACAAAATGTTATTTTTGATGAGATAGTCCCGAAGAGTTCAAGCAGTATTAGACCCCAATACAAAAATTTAATATATTGCAGCTTACCAATCTTTAGATGTGGTGGCTTAATTCTTTTTTCTTGGCTTTTTTTTTTCTCTTTTTACCTGGTGATCTGGCCAGTAACACACTTCCTATACTAAAGTGCCCCACTCTGGATGAAAGAGCATAGGGGCACCTTTGGACAGCAGCATTGTTAGTCTTGGGGGAGGGGGGAATTAGATGTACTAGCAGATTTAGATAAACTAACATCTTAAAGATGGCCTCCAGCTCACACTGAAGCTACACAGCAACAGTTTTTTTTTTCCTTTTGGGATAAAGGTTTTATATGACTTGATAAAATCTGATAATTTTAAGCACCCCTGTCAGTGTTGCATGGTTTGTCTCAACACTCTGCTACATTTGCAGGGGAGATTGTTCTGTTGAAAAACAACACACTTACTGGGTGGATCACCAGGTGAAAATAAAGGAAAGAAGGCCTACAATAAAGAAAACTACTGCGGCCCTCACATCTAATAATCGGTAAGCTGCAATATAATGTTTGCTTTTGGGTTTAATACAGCATTAATCACGTCTAAAGGGATTCAGACACTCTAATATTCCTCACTAAAACTCTGCAAGAGCATCAGCTGAATAATAATGAAAAAAGTCTCTCTCATTTAAATTTGCTTTGCACATTGACACAAACATAAATACATGACTCTTCCAGGTAAGGGTGCATACATGCGTGCCACTGGCAGCTCGCTTCCGCTGTGATTATACACAGAGGAAGCTGATTGGCGGGTGCACGGTACCCGATGTTCTCCGTTGCCCGCCGATCGTTAGGCTGAAAGACAGTTCTGACAGGAGGGAAGCAAAGCAGAGAATAAATTCCATCTCTTCCGCTAGTAAAAGCACCTCCCACAGTATAGTAAAACACTGGCAAGGCACACAGTTAACCCTTTGCCCCTGATGTTAACCCCTTCCCAGCCAGTGTCATTAGTACAGTACATATTTTTAGCACTGATTACTGTATTAGTGTCACTAGTCCCCAAAAAGTTTCAGTGTCTGAATGTCCACTGCAATATCGAAGTCCCGCTGATTGCCGCCATTACTAGTAAAAAAAATAAAATTATTCCATAGTTTGTAGACGCTATAACTTTTGTGCAAACCAATTAATCTACGCTAATTGGGACTTTTTTTTTTTTTACCAAACACATGTAGCGGAATACATATTAAATTGATCAGAATTCCAAAACTATACCTCTCACATGTGTACAGATAGAGATAGTGGTGCTAATATAAATTGTGTAAAATAATGAGTCAGAACAGCATAATGCCTATGACCCTCTAATTATACATAAAAATAATAGTATCATGAAAAAGTTTTCAACACCCAGTGAAAAAGTGTCACTATAGATAATAAATTACAAGAAATGAATGATCAAGCTCAACAGTTGTTTTTCAATCTTCTTGTGTGATAAATCTTCTACTCCTTACACCACACCACCGTGATGGTGACACCACTCCCTCTGAAGAGCGCACTCACCAGATTGTATAGCCTCCCACTCTCGTGTTCGGCAAAACAGTTGCATGTGATAAACCGTGACTCCAAACAAGCCAGCTCCATATGTGAAAAAATTAATAAAGTGCTCCACATAGCGTGATACCATTTTGACAGATTTATTAAAATCACTCCAAACACACTTCAATGGTTACACTCACTTTTAAACTGAAACAAAAAAGCCTTTAAATAAATCCACAGCAAGCAAGAGGATCAGTGATCCAACGGTGCACCGCGGTCACAGCGGACCTGAAGTGTGATCTGGTGTATCTCTCACCCAACCTTCTAAGGCCCAGCAATCCGATTGGTGTAGTCCTCCTCAGAAAGCGGGGTCTTGCTGTGGATTTATTTAAAGACTTTTTTGTTTCAGTTTAAAAGTGAGTGTAACCATTGAAGTGTGTTTGGAGTGATTTTAATAAATCTGTCAAAATGGTATCACGCTATGTGGAGCACTTTATTCATTTTCTCACATATGGAGCTGGCTTGATTGGAGTCACGGTTCATCACATGCAACCCAGGTGTGGTTCAATTGCTGTTTTGCCGAACACGAGAGTGGGAGGCTATACAATCTGGTGAGTGCGCTCTTCAGAGGGAGTGGTGTCACTATCACGGTGGTGTGGTGGAAGAGTAGAAGATTTATCACACAAGAAGATTGAAAAACAACTGTTGAGCTTGATCATTCATTTCTTGTAATTTATTATCTATAGTGACACTTTTTCACTGGGTGTTGAAAATTTTTTCATGATACTATTATTTTTATGTATAATTAGAGGGTCATAGGCATCATGCTGTTCTGACTCATTATTTTACACAATTTATATTAGCACCACTATCTCTATCTGTACACATGTGAGAAGTATAGTTTTGGGATTCTGATCAATTTATGTATTTAAGCGGCAGCTTTTTTCACTGTACACTGTGTATGTACACACATTTTGTATTCATTTACACATCTTTTATATAGCTTTGCACTTTTCTTTGGCGCAGTGGAGTAAGAGGGATTCAGGGGCGGTTTATTTGTATATCTCTTGCTACAAACCACGGAATACATATTAGCCTAAATTTATGAAGAAATTATATTTTTTTCAATTTTTTTATTGGATAGGTTTTATAGCAGAAAGTAGAAAATGTATGTTTTTTAAATTGTAGGTCTATATATATATATATATATATATATATATATATATAGCGCAAAAAAAATGCAGGGGTGATCAAATACCGCCAAAAGAAAGCTCTATTTGTGGGGAAAAAAATAGCATAAATTTTGTTTGAGTACAGTGTTGCATGACCGCGCAATTGTCAGTTAAAGTAACGCAGTGCTGTAAATCTTCTGGAGGTCAAGTAGTTAAACCTTGGAGATTGTCTGTGCCAAATATTTTTTTCATTTAACATCATAGTTCCCTGCTGGGCACTTAACACCAGACTGGCTACATCAATAGGTAAGTAGTTGCAGCCAGAGCAGATAAAAAAACGCTGTGCATTAGTGTGCTTATTTTATAACATGGGGTATATGAGTGTTGTCCTTTAAAGAACTGTAACAAATTAGAAATCAGTGTTAACAGTTGTGTAATTAAATAAATGAAAGCTTATCTGTGACTCATTGCCAAAATGACTGCCAATATATGCTTCCTGTGCCATTTCTTGGAAATGTAAAAATGGGTTTGGGTATCTCAATTCTTCTTGTTTTTTTTTTTCTCTCGCTTTTTTCTGTTCAAGATGAATACATTTAATTAGCCCAGATGCACAGGGGATATCGAGAGAAATTTTAACATTTTTTGGCCATTATCAAAAGCAGTGGCTCTTAATGGCTTCAATTTTGTTGACTGAATGATATGTGAACCATATTAAACTGTATTAGATATAGAAGACTGGCGCATTAGTTTTATTCTTATTTTTAAATATCACCCGTCCAACCATTCATGGTTATTCCAACCTTGTTACTACATGATTTGTATAATGATTATATTTTTGCTCATGTCACAGCATTGTATGATATCCATTACTTAGGTTCTATGAACCCTTTCTGTATACTACTATTACTTCTATTTAGATATTATTCTTTTTTTTTTTACCTTGAAAGACTCATTTTCAGTGTATCTATTGCAATGTGCTGTATTTACTTGTACCACCAAGTTATATTTAATAAACGTTTGTAAACAAAGAAAAAAAATATAGAAGACTGATATGGGAACCATATTAAACTGTATTAGATATAAAAGAATCTGTTCCACTAGCTGCATGTGTGTTGTGTCTACCCCATCCCTTGCCCACTTTCATGCTAGCCACCGGTTTGGAGAGTGGATGATCTCATTACCAAAATATTCTTGCCTTTGTTATTGAACTGAGTTTGAACTGAGCAGTACATTGTAAAGCACAAATCAATAAGGTAAATTACATTTTCTTTTTTATTTAGATTTCACTTGTTAGGTTTTAGTTTTCCCAATGCATGATTTTCTCTTCTCTCTTCGTGTTCTCTGTTAGTGTTATTTTTTACATGTTACTAACTGTTTTTGACAAGGTAAAGCATTTTCATTTCATAATATATATTTATTTCTAACTTTGCTTTTTGATAGGAATACTGCTTATTTTTTAATACAGTATTTATTTCTTTATAACTGTTTCAGATTTCCAGCTTTGGTAACCAGTTAGTCTAAAAGCTGGTTTATTCTAATCCCATGATATTTTCTCTTTCCCTACAGCCAATGTGTTTATACCTATCCCTAACCACACCAATTCAGATTTTGTTTTATAAGTAGTAGTTTAACAAAGATTGCCAACTGCTCCTTTTGAAAAATGTTGCTTGGCCCCCATACTAATCTTCCTCCTTAAGTACTTTAAACCACTGGTTCTCAACCTCAGTCCTCAAGTACCACCAACAGACTATGTTTTGGGAATTTCCTTAGGTCAAATCGCTCTTATTAATACCATGTCATTGATATTGATTTAAAGCAGCTGTGCAAAGTAAAGGAAAACCTGAAAACATAGCTCGTTGGGGGTACTTGAGGACTGAGGTTGAGAACCACTTCTTTAAACCACTGAATTTTCTGATCTACATACTTGTTCAATGTCATATACCATTTGTGTCGCTGAACCCGAGCACCTTGGGCATGTACCCTAGTTCTATCAAGGCTTAACCATCTCAATACAGTACACTTACACCCCCTTCCTGTCCAGACCAATTTTCAGCTTTCAGCGCTCTCACACTTTGAATGACAATTACTCAGTCGTTCAACACTGTACCCATATGAAATTTGCGTCCATTTTTTCACACAAATAGAGCTTTCTTTTGGTGGTATTTAATCACTAGTGGGTTTTTTATTTTTTGTGCTATAAATAAAAAAGACCGTAAATTTTGTGAAAAAAATGCCCTTTTCTTTGTTTCTGTCATAAAACTTTGCAAATTAGTAATTTTTCTTCATAAATTTGGGCCAAAATTTATACTGCTACATATCTTTGGTAAAAATAACCCAAATTAGTGTAAATTATTTGATCTTTGTGAAAGTTATAGAGTCTACAAACTATGGTGCCAATCACTGAAAATTGATCACATCTGATCACACAGATGTACTGATGGTCTATCTCATTTCTTGGTACACTAACAAGTCAGAAAAGTACAAATACCCCCTAAATGACCCATTTTTAGAAAGTAGACATTCCAAGGTATTAAGTAAGTAGCATGGTGAATTTTTTTAAGTTGTAATTTTTTCCCACAATTCTTTGCAAAATGAAGATTTTTTTTTTTTTTAATTTTTTTACAAAATTGTCATATTAACAGGTTATTTCTCTCTCAGAGCATATGCATACAACAAATTACACCCCAAAATACATTCTGCTACTCTTCCTGAGTATGGCAATACCACATGTGTGAGACTTTTACACAGCCTGGCCACATACAAAGGCCGAACATTGAAGTAGCATCTTCATGCGTTCTACGAGCCTAAATGACACATCTCATTTCTCAACCACCATTTACACTTTTGAAGGCCCTGGAGCACCAGGACAATAGAATTGCCCCCAAACTGACCCCATTTTGGAAAGCAAACACCCCAACGTATAATCTATGAAGCATAATGAGTCTTTTGAACGGTTCATTTTTTTCCAGAAGTTTTTGGAAAATGTGGAAAAAAATGAAAACGCATTTTTTTTTTACACAAAGTTGTCCATTTATCAGATATTTCCAACACATAGCATGTACGTAGCAAAAATGACACCCCAAAATACATTCTGCTACTCCTCCTGAGTATAGCGATACCACATGTATGAGACTTTTACACAGCGTGGCCACATACAAAGGCCCAACATTGAAGTAGCACCATCAGGCGATCTACGAGCATAAATGACACATCTCATTTCTCAACCACCTATTGCATTTTTGAAGGCCCTGGAGCAACAGGACAATGGAATTGCCCCCAAAATGACCCTATTTTGGAAAGCAAACACCCCAACGTATAATCTATGAGGCATAATGAGTCTTTTGAACGGTTCATTTTTTTCCAAAAGTTTTTGGAAAATGTGGAAAAAAATGAAAACGCATTTTTTTTTTACACAAAGTTGTCCATTTATCAGATATTTCCAACACATAGCATGTACGTAGCAAAGATGACACCCCAAAATACATTCTGTGCCTCCTCCTGAGTATGGCGATACCACATGTGTGAGACTTTTACACAGCCTGGCCACATACAGAGGCCCAACATCAAAGTAGCACCATCAGGCGTTCTAGGAGCATAAATGACATATATAATTTCCTGGCAACCTATCATTTTTGAAAACCCTTCATATTTCTAACACACAGCATGCACATACCAAGAATTACAATCCAAAATAAATTCTATTGCAGAAAGGGTAAAAAAAAAGCATTACCTGTGCTTTTAGTAGTATCCACAGAGGAGAGCACTGGTCCAGGCAGCAGCAGGGAGGTGCTTAGCGACAGCAATATTAACTATCCAGGCAGCAGGCAGGAATATTGTCTATAGTCGGCACACAGCACAGTCCATAGAAATTGTCCAGGCAGAGACAGCCAGCACAGCCATAATATTGGTCCTGGTACACTGTTGACTGCAGACACTCATTATTGTACCGCGACAGGCATGGGCATGGTGGCAGTAAGTCAGCAGCAGGCTGAGGGCCACAATCAGGTAAGACCTGTGCACAGGGGCACAGGGGTAGAGGCTTCGACCCACCCAAATCTCTATGAAGCCTCCGGACTCCAGACCCTAATTCCGAAACCCGGAGAAAACAAAAATAATTGTTTTCTCCAACCGGAAAAACAATTCTGGAGCCCCTCACATATGTGAGACCCCTGTGTACTACAGTAGCAGGGCAACAGATCAGTCCAAGCGGTAGGCAAAAGCATAGTCCATAAAACAGGCCAGGGTCGGTTCACATGTAAGCAGTCCAAGCGGTAGGCAGTAGAGTAGTTGATAAAACAGGCCAGGGTCAGTTCACGTGGAGGCAATCCAAACGGTAGGCAGAGGCATAGTCACAAAACAGGCCAGGGTCAGTTCACATGGAAGGCAGTGGCATGGTTATTTGGGAAAGAATGGAAAATGGTCAGCACAGATGATGAAAATGGGGAAATGGTTAAAAATATGGGCTAATATTTTATGGATGTGTGATAAATTTGGAAGCATTCACCAATGCAAAGGCCAGGTTGAGAGGGACACTGGGGACAATGGTAGCTGGTATCTTTTCTAAATCCTCTTTTGGTGCACACGCAAAATATTTTTTGCCGTCTTCGGCCTGCTTCAGATGGTGGAATGCTGAAGAGGAAGTGGCGCTCATGGAGTCGGCAAACAGCCTCAGAGCGAAGGTCTTCTTGGGGGGGTCTTTGGTGATAGATGAGGGACGTGACAACTTCTTCTATGAATTTTAGGAAGGGGGCGGGGTTTTCAATGGATTTGGTGTAGACTACGTAGGAATTGTAAATGGCCAAATGGATGAGATAAATTGCTACCTTCTTATACCAGAATCGGGACCTCCTTATTGACAAATAGGGCTGAATCATTTGATCGTTAAAATCTACCCCCCCATGTAGAGATTATAATCTTGGACACATGTTGGCTTTTCAATGGGACCTTGTCTTCTTTGTACCACAAATGCAGTGTCTTCATTTATGGTGGACATCATGTGCACGTCCCTCTTATCCTTCCACCTCAAGGCCAGCACTTCGTTGCATCTCAATGATGCTCTTTCCCCCCTTCGCAGCTTTTTGTTCACTAAAGATTGTGGGAAGCCCTTTCTATTTTTTCTGGAGGTTCCACAGGCCAGGGTTTTTGCGATGTACAAGTGTTTGAAAAGGGGCAGGCTGGTGTAAAAGTTGTCAACGTAAATGTGATAACCTTTGTTTAGAAGTGGGTATGCCAGGTCCCATACAATCTTTCCAGTTGTGCCCATGTAGGCCGGGCACTCAGGGGGATGGAGCTGGGAATCTTTTCCTTCATATATGCGGAATGCATACAAATATCCCGTGGCTCTCTCACATAGCTTGTATAACTTTACTCCGTATATGGCCCTTTTGCTAGGAATATACTGCTTTATTCCTAGCCGGCCTGAAAAGGGTACCAGGGACTCATCGACGCAAATTTTCTGATCGGGGACATAGAGTTCTGCAAATTGTTGAGAAAAGAAATTTATCAGTGGGCGAATCTTGTATAACTTGTCGTAATTTGGATGATTGTGGGGAGGGCACTGGGTGTTGTCGCTGAAGTGAAGAAAGCGCATTATCATCTTGTATCGGGACCTGGACATTAGGGCAGAATAAATGGGCATATTGTGGATGGGGTGGGTGGACCAATAGGCATGTCCTTCATTTTTTTTTGTAATCCCCATGTTTAGGGTGAGGCCCATAAACATTTTGAACTCCTCCAAATTCAGATCTCTCCACTCAAAAGGACGGGCATAGGATGATTGGGGGTTGTTGGCAATATATTGCTGGGCATACAAATTTGTCTGGTCCACAATAAATTGCTGCATGGTGTCGGGCAAAAACATATGAAAGAAATCAATCTCTGAGAAATTTTGGGTGTTGGTCTGCACACCTGGTAGTGCTGTGAACGGGGGAATAATTGGCGATGCCGAGTTGGAAGGCAGCCATATTGGGTTGGCAAGACCATCTGGCATGTATGTAGAGGCCCTGGCTCTTGGGGGGTGTGACACTACAGTAGTTGGATTGGAATTTTCTGTGCTGGTACTCAGGCGTGATGTGGCAGGACTGGTACTGGGTCCTGGCATTTGTTCCTGGGGCCTATCGCCGGCGGCAACGCTGGTACTGGGCATTTGTTCCCGGGGCCTAACGCTGGCGGCAGCTCTGGTACTGGGCCTGGGAATTTGTTCCTGGGGCCTATTGGTGGTGGCAGCGCTGGTACTGGGCATTTGTTCCCGGGGCCTAACGCTGGCAGCAGCGCTGGTACTGGGCCTGGGAATTTGTTCCTGGGGCCTATTGGTGGTGGCAGCGCTGGTACTGGGCCTGGGAATATAATCCTGGTTTCCAGAGTGCCGTGCCCTTTTGGGAGGGACCCATTCTTCCTCCGAATCATTTGCCGATTCACTATTTGGTTCAAATGCCGAACTTGAATCAGAATCCAAATTGGAATCTGATGAGAACTCCCCGTTGCTCTCATCGGTCATGGAGAGGATCTGGAACGCCTCCTCACTGCTGAATACTCTTTTGGACATGACGCGGTGTGACAGGTGGCAGGTGACGGTCACTGATGGGCTGTGCGATGGGTGGCAGCTGACGTTCACTGATCGGTGATGGCGGTGTGACAGGCGATGGTCACTGATGGGTGACAGGCCACGGACAGTTACTGGTGATGGGTGACGGTCGCTAAAAGGTGACAGGTGATCGGTGATGGCTGACGGTCACTGATGGGTGACAGGTGATGGGTAACTGGTGATGGCTGGCGGTCACTGATGGGTGACGGGTGATGGCTGGCGGTCACTGATGGGTGACGGGTGGCGATCACTGATGGGTGACGGGTGATGGCTGGTGGTTACTGATGGGTGACAGGTGATGGCTGACGGGTGACAGGTGCACCGCTGATGGTCACTGATTTGTGACGGGTGACAGGTGCACCGCTGGCGGTCACTGATGGGGGATGGCTGGCGGTCACTGACGGGTGATGGCTGGCGGTCACTGATGGGTGACGGGTGACGGCTGGCGGTCACTGATGGGTGACGGCTGGCGGTCACTGATGGGTGACGGCTGGCGGTCACTGATGGGTGACGGCTGGCGGTCACTGATGGGTGACGGCTGGCGGTCACTGATGGGTGACGGCTGGCGGTCACTGATGGGTGACGGCTGGCGGTCACTGATGGGTGACGGGTGGCGGCTGGCGGTCACTGATGGGTGACGGGTGGCGGCTGGCGGTCACTGATGGGTGACGGCTGGTGGTCACTGATGGGTGACGGGTGACGGCTGGCGGTCACTGATGGGTGACGGCTGGCGGTCACTGATGGGTGACGGCTGGCGGTCACTGATGGGTGACGGCTGGCGGTCACTTATGGGTGACGGCTGGCGGTCACTTATGGGTGACGGCTGGCGGTCACTTATGGGTGACGGCTGGTGGTCACTTATGGGTGACGGCTGGCGGCCACTTACGGGTGACGGCTGGCGGTCACTTACGGGTGACGGCTGGCGGTCACTTACGGGTGACGGCTGGCGGTCACTTACGGGTGACGGCTGGCGGTCACTTACGGGTGACGGCTGGCGGTCACTTACGGGTGACGGCTGGCGGTCACTTACGGGTGACGGCTGGCGGTCACTTACGGGTGACACGGCTGGCGGTCACTTACGGGTGACACGGCTGGCGGTCACTTATGGGTGACACGGCTGGCGGTCACTTATGGGTGACACGGCTGGCGGTCACTTATGGGTGACACGGCTGGCGGTCACTTATGGGTGACACGGCTGGCGGTCACTTATGGGTGACGGCTGGCGGTCACTGATGGGTGAAGGCTGGCGGTCACTGATGGGTGACGGGTGACGGCTGGCGGTCACTGATGGGTGACGGGTGACAGCTGACGGGTGACAGGTGCACCGCTGATGGTCACTGATTTGTGACGGGTGACAGGTGCACCGCTGATGGTCACTGATTTGTGACGGGTGACAGGTGCACCGCTGACGGTCACTGATGGCAGTCCCTTATGTGACAGGTGCACTTTATTGGGTGACACTGGTGACTGTTGGGTGACAGATGACAATTGGGGGGGCGATGGGACAGGTGAGGTGTTGGTGCAGACACTACAGAACACAGATCGGTAACTCACTGCTTCTGGCTCTTCTCTCCTCACACTGGAAACGGTGTGTGAGGAGAGAAGAGCTGGTAACAGCTAGTTACCGCTCTGTGTTTACATTTATGATCGGCTGTGAATAGATCACAGCCGCTCACGTGGGTAAACAGCCAGCCAATGGCTGTTTACCGGCGTCGGTGACGAGTAGTGTTCCCTCGTGATCGCGCGCATGCCCCGTGCACAATGGGGTGGACCTATCTGTGATCGGCCGTGACTTCATCACGGCCGATCACGTGGTAAACAGCCATGTCCAATGGCTGTTCACCCCCCTCGGTGGCGAGCGGTGTCTCCGTGACACGCCGCCACCGAAGGAACAGGGATGCGCGCGCATGATCGTGCGCATTCCCTGTTTAAATGGGAGGATGTCATATGACGCTCTCCCGCAACGAGAGCCGCGCCGCCTGGCCGTCGATTGACGGCCGGCGGTCGGCAAGCGGTTAAAGAGGAAGTAAACCCTGATGGGTTTACTTCCTCTTTGTTTCCCTGCAAAGGTAAAGCATAATGGGCTACTATGCATCGCATAGTAGCCCATTATGTGTCACTTACCTGACACAGGAGCCTGCGATGTCACCGCTGTCCCCTCTGCTACGGAGCGTCCATCTTCTTTCCGGGTATCATGGCTCCGGCGCTGTGATTGGCCGGAGCCGCGATGACGTCACTCCCGCGCATGCGCATGGGAGCTGCCACTAACGGCATATCGCTGCTGGCAGCGGCATGCTCAGTGCACCTGCGCGCGTAGACAGCGGTGCCTGTCTTTTTGCAAATATCTCCTAAACCGTGTAGGTTTAGGAGATATTTCTTTGACCTACAGGTAAGCCTTTATCTAGGCTTACCTGTAGGTCAAAGTGGTCTGTAAGTGTTTACAACCACTTTAACAGAGTCCATGAGTGTTATTGACATTCTTTGGTGTGTGCAGGCAGTGCTGAGTAGAGGGTTATCCAGCCCAAAGCTTGCTGCATAATTCTGGCAAGGTTTAACTCGCCACCAAATGGGGCACACACATACCACGGCAACGTTTAAGGGGGCACTTTACAGTCCTGGCAATTTTGTTAATTGCATTAAGAGTCATTCTCAAATAGGGCTCAACTTGTTTTAGTGAAGCCGATTCAGTAGCATACATGCCTGCCTACCTGATCCAGTGATGTTCACTGTGTAGCTTAGTCCGGTGTTGTAAAACCTTTGCAAAGGGAGACCTCTGCCCAGCTTCTCTTCATACTGTGATGATTTTAAGGCGGTAGGTGTGGCGCTGTTCATAGGAGTGAAATAAATCCTTAACCAGGAATCTTCATGCTCCAATAACGCACTCTAACCAGTGATTTATACCCGAGTTTTATGAACTTGGTAAATTAGATGGTTAAACCTTCCTCTGTAAAAATATATATGTAGCGCCCCCTGGGTCTACTGGGAGCAGGAGGGGGTACCTCCAGATACAGAGAGCGGACTTATATTCACCCCAGGGCTGAGTAAATGGCTATAATGGGAAGTTAGAAAAAATGTGGGCGCCAGTCACTTTAGGTATTTTTCAATGCTTTAATTAAAACTTGAGAAAGGTTGTAGGAAAGAGGTTTCAGATACCCTTTTTAACAGATCACTTACAGACTCCTTGAATCAAAGGACAAAACAGCTTTTCTTCTAACAGATCTTGAATACCTGGGTAGATCTCTCACACAGACCTAGCAACCAGTAAGTGCCTGGATAAGCCTCTCTCACAGACTTAGCAGCCAGTAGATGCCTGGATAAGTCTCTCTCACAAACTTAGCAGCCAGGAGTGTATTACCTTGATTAGATTGTAGAGCAGCTTCACAGTACCAGAACCTTTAAGCCATCCGGCGTTACTGTGATGGTAGGTTAGATGTAGGTGCATCCTCCAAAGTAAGTTACCAGGCCCTTCTGAGAGACCAGCCTTCATCCTGGCTCTCTCCAGCAAGGGTCCTCCCCTGGATCTCCTCAGTTTGGCTTGGCTTCTTCCATTCAGGCAAGACAGCCTAAGGACCACCTCCGGAGTAGTATGCCCCAGACAGGCTTCTGGGCCTACTTGCAGAGCTTGCAGCAACGTAGCCTCAGGCCTGGAGAGCCACGAGGTGAGAACTAAGAGCACATGGCACTGCCCAATAAATACCCCTTCTCAGAATGCACAGCGACAGGAACCTCCTACTGGGCTGTTTCTGGAAAAAGAATATTCATTACAGCTCAACCTAGTTGTTATTTTCACACTGTCCTGTGATACCAGTGACACCTACTGGCAACAGTGGGAAATGCACAACACAGTCAAGTTTAGAACAGAACCAATAACCTATGTACAATCAATCTGAGCTGTTTACAGCATAGCCAGAAACTAAATTTACACTATAGCCCTATTTTTTGGAACAGGGGGCTACATATATATAAAGTGACTGGTGCTTTAAATCCAGCTAGTAGTCTAGCAATTAATAATATATCATACAGTGACAATTAAATGTGCACTCTTATATAAAGTGACTGGTGCTCTAGTGAAAACATACAGTGGGGACGGAAAGTATTCAGACCCCCTTAAATGTTTCACTCTTTGTTATATTGCAGACATTTGCTAAAATCATTTAAGTTCATTTTTTTCCTCATTCATGTACACACAACACCCCATATTGACAGAAGAACACAGAATTGTTGACATTTTTGCAGATTTATTAAAAAAGAAAAACTGAAATATCACATGGTCCTAAGTATAAAGACCCTTTGCTGTGACACTCATATATTTAACTCAGGTGCTGTCCATTTCTTCTGATCTTCCTTGAGATGGTTCTACACCTTCATTTGAGTCCAGCTGTGTTTGATTATACTTATTGGACTTAGCCACACACCTGTCTTTATAAGACCTTACACCTCACAGTGCATGTCAGAGCTAATGAGAATCATGAGGTCAAAGGAACTGTCTGAAGAGCTCAGAGACAGAATTGTGGCAAGGCACAGATCTGGCCAAGGTTCCAAAAAAAATTCTGCTGCACTTAAGGTTCCTAAGAGCACAGTGGCCTCCATAATCCTTAAATGGAAGACGTTTGGGACGACCAAAACCCTTCCTAGAGCTGCCGTCCGGCCAAACTGAGCTGTCGGGGGAGAAGAGCCTTGGTGAGAGAGGTAAAGAAGAACCCAAAGATCACTGTGGCTGAGCTCCAGAGATGCAGTCGGGAGATGGGAGAAAGTTGTAGAAAGTCAACCATCACTGCAGGCCTCCACCAGTCAGGGCTTTATGGCAGAGTGGCCCGACGGAAGCCTCTCCTCAGTGCAAGACACATCAAAGCCCACGTGGAGTTTGCTAAAAAAAAACACCTGAAGGACTCCAAGATGGTGAGAAATAAGATTCTCTGGTCTGATGAGACCAAGATAGAACTTTTTGGCCTTAATTCTACGCGGTATGTGTGGAGAAAACCAGGCACTGCTCATCGCCTGTCCAATACAGTCCCAAGAGTGAAGCATGGTGGTGGCAGCATCATGCTGTGGGGCTGTTTTTCAGCTGCAGGTACAGGACGACTGGTTGCAATCAAGGGAAAGATGAATGCGGCCAAGTACAGGGATATCCTGGACGAAAACCTTCTCCAGAGTGCTCAGGACCTCAGACTGGGCCGAAGGTTTACCTTCCAACAAGACAATGACCCTAAGCACACAGCTAAAATAATGGAGTAAAATGGAGCTTCACAACAACTCCGTGACTGTTCTTGAATGGCCCAGCCAGAGACCTGACTTAAACCCAATTGAGCATCTCTGGAGAGACCTAAAAATGGCTGTCCACCAACGTTTACCATCCAACCTGCCAGAACTGGAGAGGATCTGCAAAGAGGAATGGCAGAGCATCCCCAAATCCAGGTGTGAAAAACTTGTTGCATCTTTCCCAAAAAGACTCATGGCTGTATTAGATCAAAAGGGTGCTTCTACTAAATACTGAGCAAAGGGTCTGAATACTTAGGACCATGTGATATTTCAGTTTTTCTTTTTTAATTAATCTGCAAAAATGTCAACAATTCTGTGTTTTTCTGTCAATATGGGGTGCTGTGTGTACATTAATGAGGGAAAAAAATGAACTTAAATGATTTTAGCAAATGGCTGCAATATAACAAAGAGTGAAAAATTTAAGGGGGTCTGAATACTTTCCATCCCCACTGTATAATCATATACACAGTCCTTTTAAATTCACAAAAGCAAAGTCTTTTTGAAAACAGTGACAGGTGCTCTTCAATCGTGTTTTCTTTTATCTGTGAACTTGAGCTGGTGCTCCTAAAGGTGTTGCACGCACCAGAAATATTCACCCTTGGAAGGGGTGTGTAGCAGATCCCAGGTGGGCCTTTACCTCTCCTCTTTTTACTCCTTTAAAAGTTCAGCCCCTCTGTCTCATCCACATGCAAAAAATATGCTCCCATAGCATGATACCGTTTTCAAAAAGTTTTATTGGATGTACACGGTTATAAACATACTCGCATCTTCTCTGTGAACTAAAAGCATTTCAAACAGGAAGTCCAGGACGATTCGTGTTCCACGGCTTCAAACCGGAAGTGACGTAAAGACATTAGAAGCTCCCCCTATGCATTTCATCATCAAGACGTCATCTGGAGCGGTCCAGAGCTGATTTGCCACTTTCATGTAGGCTGTGCCTGCTTGCGCTACAGTGGGGTGAAAAATATGTTGCAGAGGGGTGGCTATCTGCCTGCATTGTCACTGCTGGTTCACAAGCCTGTAGCTGGTTAATCAGTAATGAGCCAGACCTAGACCACAGTCTGCAGTTAAGACCATTTTACTGTGTCAAAAGTAGGGTTGCCACCTGTCCGGGATTCACACGGACAGTCCTAGTTTTTAATCATGTGTCCAGTTTTCAGTCCGCCTGAAAACTGGACACATTATTCACACTGGACCATGGCTCATAGCTGGAGAGAGGATTAGGTGTTCTCCTCCCTCCAGCCTGCAGGGGGCAATAGAGAGCCAGCACAGACTGAGAACTCAGTCTCAGCGGCACTGCAGAGGAATGAAGACAGACTGTGTGGAGACTGGAGAGAGAAATGAGGAGCTTCTTTGCAGTTAGTGATCTGTGAGTACAGGGGGAAAGGGGCAACTCTGATATGTGGAGGCACCCCTGATGTAAGGGGGGCTCTGACGGGGTCACCTGATATAACGGGTGGCACGTCATGTAAGGGGGGGGCCTCGTGTAAGAGGGGGCTCTGGTGGGAACACTCATGTAAGGGGAGGGGCTCTGGTTGGGACACCTGATGTAAAGAAGCAATCTGCTGGGCACACCTGATGTAAGGGGGGCTCTGGTGGGGACACCTGATGTAAGGGGGCTCTGGTGGGAACACTCATGTAAGAGGAGGGGCTCTGGTGTGGACACCTGATGTAAAGAAGCAATTTGCTGGGCACACCTGATGTAAGGGGGGCTCTGGTGGGGACACCTGATGTAAGGGGGGCTCTGGTGGCAACACTCATGTAAGGGAGGGCTCTGGTGGGGACACCTGATGTAAGGGGGGCTTTGGTGGGAACACTCATGTAAGGGGGGCTTTGGTGGGGACACCTGATGTAAAGAAGCAATCTGCTGGGCACACCTGATGTAAGGGGGAATTTGGTGGGGACACCTGATGTAAGGGGGGCTCTAGTGGGGACACCTGATGTAAGGGGGAGCTCTGGTGGGGACACACGATGTAAGGGGGGCCTTTGGTGGGGGCACCAGATGTAAGGGGGGCTCTGGTGGGGACACCTGATGTAAAGAAGCAATCTGCTGGGCACACCTGATGTAAGGGGGAATTTGGTGGGGACACCTGATGTAAGGGGGGCTCTAGTGGGGACACCTGATGTAAGGGGGAGCTCTGGTGGGGACACACGATGTAAGGGGGGCCTTTGGTGGGGGCACCAGATGTAAGGGGGGCTCTGGTGGGGACATCTGTTGTAAGGAGGGACACCAGATGTAAGGGAGGACTCTAAGGGGGACACCAGATGTGAGGGGGCACTCTGATGGAGACACCAGATGTTAAGGGGCACTCTGATGGAGACACCAGATGTGAGGGGGCACTCTGATGGGGACACCTTATGTAAGGTGGTTCTATTTTCTTTTACTTGAAATATGGATGTGATTGGTCTACTTTCATGTTATATTAGAGAGTCATTCGGACCTCAGCTGGAAGAAAATTTTAGCAAGCGGTAAATTTTATTACCCCTGCTCAAGGTGGACATTTGTTCGTTGCAGGAATGTACGCAAAATTGTGTGCATTCCTGCGATGCAAATAAACGCACAGCCCCTTTGCAGGTGTGCAGTGGTGCTTTTAAGATGGACCTTCAGTCATTTTTTCAACTTTCCATCTATTAAATCTTATGTCCTTGTTGTTTTAACTTTGGATAGTAAATCAATTTTTTTTCTGCCAGTAAATACCTTATACAGCCCACTTTCTGTTTCTGGTCTGGTCAATAGCCTACCCCTGTGAGAGTTTGCCAGGAAGGAAGGGGGGATGAGTTATACGAGAGACAATGAGAGCTGCAGAGCTGGAGGTGTGTGTCTGTGTAAATCCAGGAAGTGAACAGGCAGCAGCTTCAGCTGCCCACAGTTAAAATTGATGCAGCCAGACTTAGTGAAGGGAGATTTCTTCAGCATATTTGGCAAGTACAGAATCACTGTATATATAAAATAATATGCAAAGTGGTTGGAGGGAAGCTTCAGAATGGCAAAGATGTTTTTATTACAAATTATGTGAGCCGCCTACAGTTCCTCCTTAAGTCTTAATTGCACAACCACACCCCTTGCTTTTGCACTCATTCACCTGTGGCAAAACTTATGGTAACAAAATACCATGCGTTTTGGTGGAGCAGAATTTTTAAAAAGGTTTACAGGTTTTAAATCTATATCTATTTGTACTACGTTTTGTTTTTCATTTGGTTTTCATTTGTTTTGTATACTGCATGAAAAAAATTCAGTGCACCGCTAAAGTGTTTGGGTTTGGCTTGAAGAAAAGGTGACAACCCTAGTCAAAAGCCATTTCTATATCTAAAGAGGCTATTACTCTCCTGCTTGAGTTAGGGTCGGTTCACACTGGGGCGACTTGGGATCCGACTTGTATGCCCTCAAGTCGCCCCAAGTCGCTTTGCATTTAGATTATCATGGTAGGCAATGGGAGCGTCTTAATTGACACTACTGAAGTCGCTCCGACTTCAGAAAAGGTTCCTGTACTACTTCTATCCGACTTGTAGGCGACTTGTACCCATTCAACTCAATGTAAGTCGCCTGCAAGTCGGATCTCTCTGTAAAGTCAAGCGACTTTGCAGAGAAAACCCCTCCCTCCCCCCCTCCCTCCCAGAGAGGTGATTGGCCACAGGCGAAGTCGCCTGTCATGGAGGCGACTTCAAGTCGCCTCGTAATTTGCCGAAGTCGCGCTGAAGTCGCGCTAAAGTCGCGTTGAAGCCGCGTTGAAGTCGCGGTACAAAGTCGCGCTAAAGTCGTGTTGCCCATGTGTGAACCGACCCTTAGTGTGGGAAGCTTGTATATTTGTAAATAAACTTCTTAAAGTGTCACTGAGGCAACTTTCACACAGGCTGTCCGATTAGGTCTGCCTGTCGGTTTTTCAGGCAGACCTGATTGGGACCATCCATTCATCCCTTTGGAACGGCGGATGTCAGCGGTGACATCAATAGAAAGAGTAAAGAAATACCGCGCTAAAGAACATATATAAATATTGTGTAGAAGGAGCAACTGCTAGAACCATGAGATACACACAGAAACAGATAAATATTACAAAAGTAGCAGCGCTAACCAAACGTGACCAAATCAATGTAAAAATAAATTAATTAATTTGTTTTCAAAAAGTTAACTCCAAATCAATGGTTGTGTACACATGACATAAGCAGTGAAAAACAGTCCATAAATAGCACATAAGGTGAGTGCTAAAGAATAACACCTCTTGACAACAGTGCACCTCCACCACATAGATTATGCGCTTACCAGAAGGCAAGCGTTAGGAGCCTGTGGCTAAATACTCAACTAGGGCCTTTGTCCAAAGGAAAGATGGTAATCCACCGCTAGTTATGAGAAGGAGCTTTGTAATGAGCACCAGTTAGCCAGGAATACTCGAGCATCAGCCACCAAGGATCCAATTTCAGGTATTGCCCAGAAGGTATAAAGAGAGACTTTATAGTGTGTACTGTACCATAAAGAATTTAATAGAATTAAAAGGATTGCACTTACAGAACATAAGAAGGTAAAAACAGTCATAACAAACAGCCGGCCAGCAAGTGAACACACGTCCACTGAGAAGCGTCAGCACGTCAACCTCCCTACGTGCGTTTCGTCACAAACTGACATCGTCTCGGGGATCAGGCGACAAACTAAATCATCGCACTAAATAGTGTGACAACCACGCCTCAATGTGAGTCTTGGGAGGCGGGAACCCGAACGTCTCAAACCATGGAGACAATAGAATAAAGAAAACTTTATTAAAACGTTCTCCAAAAACAAACCGCAGTATGACGCGCGGCACAAGACTGACAGAGAGCAACACATTATTAAAGGGGCAATAGTCAGATGGCGCCAAAAATAGGAATTAATGTAATTTATATATAGAATCAAAAAGATTATGCATAATAAATAAAAGACAATAAACTAAAGGAGCTCAATACCGACTTACATTATAGATAAACAAAATAAAAAAAAATATATATATATAAATAACAGGAACATCTATATATTAAAACCCGGGAGGGAAACACATAGGTATTAGGACATATTGCAGTTTCCAGATGCATTCAGTTTCTAAACATTATTCATTGGTTCATGACAAAAATCCTGGCAAAACTATATTCCTGGGGATTGATAAATTCCGTCCCCAGTGGAGAGGTTGCTCTCTGGTGCGTGATATCTCTAGACTAGAAATGGCATGGATACAGAAGATTAAGTGCTATGTTCCGTTCGGACTCAATGTAGACATTGATGTAAATACATTTATTGATAATTCCTGATTTGTTTTTTTTTTATATAATTTTTTTTATATTTTTGTAGTCCGTCCGTTGCCTTTAATGTTTGCAATATGGACGCACTATGTCCTAATACCTATGCGTTTCCCTCCTGGGTTTTAATATATAGATGTTCCTGTTATAAATGTTAGTGTTATAGTGTGTCCATATTGCAAACATTAAAGGCAACGGACAGACTACAAAAATATAAAAAAAAATATATAAAAAAAGAAACAAATCACCTACAAGGGCAACCTAAAAATCAATAAATAATTAGAATATTGTACATGAATGAACTCATCAATTTACCTACAATCAAAATAAAATCCATACAGAACTTATATTTCCATATAGACAGTGAACGCTAAAGATCCAATAAAGAGGGAAAAAGGGGAGCAAGTTCACAAAAATAACTGAATAACCATAAACGATAGACTCTAAAGGATATAGGCCAAAATATAGGCCTATACCCATGCTCTGCATCAGGAATTATCAATAAATGCATTTACATCAATGTCTGCATTGAGTCCGAACGGAACATAGCACTTAATCTTCTGTATCCATGCCATTTCTAGTCTAGAGATATCACGCACCAGAGAGCAACCTCTCCACTGGGGACGGAATTTATTAATCCCCAGGAATATAGTTTTGGCAGGATTTTTGTCATGAACCAAAGAATAATGTTTAGAAACTGAATGCTTCTGGAAACTGCAATATGTCCTAATACCCATGTGTTTCCCTCCCGGGTTTTAATATATAGATGTTCCAGTTTATATTTATTTATATATATATATATATATATATATATATATATATATATATATATATTTTTTTTTTTTTTTTTTTTTTAATTTTGCTTATAATGTAAGTCGGTATTTAGTTTATTGTCTTTTATTATTTATTATGCAGAATCTTTTTGATTCTATATATAAATTACCTTAATTCCTATTTTTGGCGCCATCCGACTATTGCCCCTTTAATAATGTGTTGCTCTCTGCCGCGCGTCATACTGCGGTTTGTTTTTAGAGAACGTTTTAATAATGTTTCCTTTATTCATGGTTTGAGACATTTGGGTTCCCGCCTCCCAGGACTCACATTGAGGCGTGGTTCCGTCGTTGCACTATTTAGCGCGATGATTCAGTGCTTCGCCTGATCCCCGAGACGACGTCCGTTTGTGACGAAACGCGCGTAGGGAGGTTGACGTGCTGACGACATTGCGCTTCTCAGTGGATGGGTGTTTGCTTGCTGGCCGGCTGTTTGTTATGACCGTTTTTACCTTCTAATTTTCTGTAAGTGCAATCCTTTTATTCTATTAAATTCTTTATGTTACAGTACACACTATGGAGTCTCTCTTTATATCTTCTGGGTAATACCTAAATTTTGATCCTTGGTGGCTGATGCTCAAGTACTCCTGGCTAATTGGTGCTCATTACAAAGCTCCTTCCCATTTTTTTTTAGCACTCACCTTATGTGCTATTTATGGACTGTTTTTCACCACTTACAGTATGTCATTTGTACACAACCATTGATTTGGACTTAACTTTTTTTAAAACAAATTCATTTATTTTTACACTCATTTGGTCACGTTTGGTTAGCGCTGCTACTTTTGTATTATTAGTCAGCGGTGACATGTCCGCTGACATCCGTCGCTATCCGATCCTGTCTGCCAAATCCAGACAGATGGTGCTCCTATTTTCTATCCGTCTGGCGAATCGGATGAAAACCAACACCTGGTCCATTTTTTCATCTGATTTTCCCATAGGTGAGAGTGGGACTCTGTCCGTCTGCGCAGTGAGTGGAAACAGACCTGTCATCTGCCTGCTCAGCGGAGATCAATGGAGTGATCCCTTGCTGCGTAAGAGTTCGACAAACGGATCTGCCCCGTGTGAAAAGGGCCTAAACCCACAACATAAACTATCAATAAATGCTGTATTACATGCTGGTCACACTCATTTAAGATTCATTTTCTGTATTCTGCAAAAATCCTGGTTGACCCTGCTGTTTTCTATCTCCACAGTCTGTCCATGTCCCAAATTCAACCAGGGACTTTGCAGCTGTAGTTCCAACTCTACACCTACTCAGTTTTCAGTGAGTTTCTATGCTGAGCATTTCCTCCCTATTACGTCTGAGCAGCCCATGTGAGTATATAGTCACACATGTGGGCATCACACACAGTGGTAAATTACAGCCCACTCCCTCTCTCCCCCTCCATGCTCACTAACCAGCTAAACACAATAGGGGCGGGATATTACATGTAGATTAATAGTTGCTTCACCTCCCTCTTATTCTGAGACAAAGGTTGGAGGGGTGTGCCAGCCTGTGACTGTCAGAAATCTGCCCACTCCATGTTATTTCCACAAAATAATAAAGATTTTATTTCAAATTATATATTTTGTATGCCAATTTAAAACCATTTATTGATATTATTTATTTTTACTCTGTATTATTTTGAACATGCATCCAACAGCAGAGGACTAGAAGCTCCTCCTGCTTATGTTTCCCTGCAGACAGGCTGGGAAAGAGCTGGGTCATGTGACAGCTGTATATCAATTAGGAAAAAAGGTACTTAGATATATATATATTTTTTTTACTAAAATAATTACAGTGCCATCAAACAAATACAGTAATAGAAGGGACAATGTCAATTAAGCAGTGTGTGTTTAGTATCACTTTTAAGATAAACCCAGCTTGGTCTTGATCAATGATTGAGGGGAAGACGTTGTTAAGACAGGATTATAATATTTTTGTAAGACTTTTCTGATTACAATTGAGAAGGGTGATGGGATTTTAAAAGGGACAGAGCTGGGTCTTTTGAGGGGAAATAAATAAGAGCCTCATAAGCTCTCAGTCATAATGGGAGGTGGGGATTGTTTCTGGAGACAATAATTAAGGAGGACATTAAGTTTATTGACAAATACAGTGGCATACTTTTTGTAGAATTTGATAGTGATGTAATCTAACGGCAGATGACTTCCAAGTTTGCACAGAGCTGATTTCTGTTTCAAAGATATCAGAGGTCAAGAATGTGTTCTTAGCATCAGGTAGCCAGCCCAATGCAATCTCATCTAACAGAGCTATCAAAGGCAACTGATCTGGTTGTTGTGACTGGGAGCTTGAATATAAGTTTTTTATAGAATTGGGAAAAGGCTTCTATGATGCCAGCAGGCTCAGTAATTTTCTGAGCCTTATGAGCAAGGTTCTTTGGGATAGCTGTAACAGGATGATCATTATAAGCCTGTAGGGTTGGCAACCTGTATTTTTATCTTTATATTCAAAGTACACCTGTTTCATGCACAAAAGATCATACTGTGTGGCCATCAAGTTACCAAAGTTCTGTGTTGTAGGATTAGAAGCATGAGATGTTCTGGCCTCCTGAACTGATCTCTGTAGCTCACGGAGATTGTGTGCATCGTCAGAATGTATTCAATATATTATATGGTCCTCAGGTTGATGCCTCAAAGGCATCCCATACCACTGTGGGAGATCTGTAGTACAATCTCCAAGGACATTGGCCAGAGAGACCAGAGGGCAGCAGATATCTGGCTGATAATATGTCAGGCAGGAGAGTTGGGTTGACAAATGCCAAATCTTTGAGAGACCCATGGGTGGAAGATTATCTAGAAAAGGCTCCGACCAAAAGGGTGCTTCCACATCCAGATCTCTGTGAGAGAAGTTGTCTGTGCCCAGGTAACAAGATCTGCCGACATGGCCTTTAAGAGATGTGAACCATCTAGATTAGAAGATAAGATTGTATTAAAGTCACGCTTAAAGCGGTAGTAAGCCGCAGGCGATTTTTATTTTTTTTAACCTGCAAGGCAAAGTTATAATGTGCTAGTATGCATCGCATGTCAAACTTACCTTAGAACAAGGCCTTTCCAGTGGCGAGCTGTCACCGCTGACAAGGCGTCCATCTTCCCCCGTCTCCCTTCCAGGTTTGCGGACTCCGGCTGTGAGTGGCCGCAGCCACGATGACCTCACTCCCACGCGTGGGCCTGGGACCCGCTGTTTGTGGCACAGGGCTCTAAAGGAATGGCCCGGATGGCTGTTCCTTCAGAGCGCATACGACAGTGATGTCACCAGCTGCATGTACAGGAAATATCACCTAAACAGTGCACGTTTAGGAGTTATATATACCCATGATCAAACTTTAACCACTTCCCGCCCGCGGATGTCATATGACGTCCTGGGCTTTGGGCGGGTATATCTGAATAATGCCTGTAGTTACAGACATCATTCAGATATTGCCGGTTTCAGCCGGCGAATCTCTACACCATAGGAACGATCATAGCGGCCGTTTCGCCGCTTGATCATTCCTATGGGAGGCGAGAGGGGACGCCCCCCCCTCCCGCCGCCCTCCGGTGCTTGCTCCGACTCACCGTTACGATCGGTGAGGTGGAGAGCGGATCCGCCGGCGCCGGATGTAGATCATAGAGATTTCCGGCGGACCAGATGGTCGCCGGAGTCTCTATGATCATCGGAGGCCGGGCGCGATGTTATGACGTCACGCCCGGCCTCTCCATTAAAAAAAAACAGTGCCGCTTCGGCTGGGAAGCGGTGATGGTTTTATTTTTATTTTTTTTATTTCAGGCTTCCCAGCCTAGTGGTGAGATATGGGGTCTTATTGACCCCATATCTCACTATTAAGAACTTTTCATGTTATATTCCTATTACAAGGGATGTTTACATTCCTTGTAACAGGAATAAAAGTAATCAAAAATGGTTTTTTTTTCAAAAAAGTGTCAAAATAAAAAAAAAATATAATTATCAATAAAAAAAAAAAAAAAAAATTTTTAAAGCGCCGCTGTCCCCGTGTGCTCGCACGCAGAAGCGAACGCATACGTAAGTCCCGCCCACATATGAAAACGGTGTTCAAACCATTCATGTGAGGTATCGCCGCGAACGTTGGAGCGAGAGCAATCATTTTGTCACTAGACCTCCTCTGTAACTCAAAACATGTAACCAGTAAAAAAAATTCAAGTGTCGCCTATGGGGATTTTTAAGTACCGAACATTGGCGCCATTCTACTAGCGTGTGCAATTTTGAAGCGTGACATGTTGGGTATCTATTTACTCAGCGTAACTTCATCTTTCACAATATGCAAAAACATTGGGCTAACTTTACCGTTTTGTTTTGTTTTTTTAACACAAAACTGTTTTTTTCCCCAAAAAAACGCGTTTGAAAAATTCCTGCGCAAATACCGTGTGAGATAAAAAGTTGTAACAACCGCAATTGTATTCTCTAGGGTTTTTGCTAAAAAAACATATATAAAGTTTGGGGGTTCTATGTAATTTTCTAGCAAAAAAAATATGTTTTTTACAGTAGGAGAGAAATGTCAGAATTGGCCTGGTAAAGAAGTGGTTAATCATTCAGCTATGAATAAGCGCCATGATGGGGCGTGAAACATGTTAGCTATCTTTCCTGTTCCTCCCTGTACATGAGGTGACTGCATTTGGATTTTATTTCTTCATATCAATAAAGATGCCTTCTATGGTGTGCGGCCATCCAGGATTTTTTTCTTTCCTCCAGCTTCTGCAGAGCCATCACCTGTGAGTTCCATTAGGGCGGGTGTCTTGATACGGATTTGAGAGATTGGAGCGGCAATCTTTTGCTTATGATTTTCACCTGGACTTTGCCTTTTCCCTACTTGCCTGCTCAGCTCTCCATTCTTTTACACCCAATCTTTGAAGCAAGAGTGCCACGGCACCATCAACTACCCTATGGATATGGCATCTGTTTTATCTGAATCTGAATCTACAGCAGTCCCTTCTGATATGGATTCAGGTTTTGGTCGGACCCTGATGGCTCCATCTGACAACCCACTCCGATCTAGTCAGCAAATCAGTCTATCGCAAAATACGGACACCAGCGACCTGACTTTAAAAGGACCTGACTTTAAAAAGGACTTTTAGAAGATTGGAAGGGTTAATGGCCAAAGAAATCAAAACCTTTTGGGATGTTAAATCTCTTACTGAATATCTAACATTGGAGCAAATTCCTCGAGGACTTCGTATTAAGAAATTCCCTACATTTGAATTTTCCGATGAGGAATCCAAACTAGAATGGACCAACACCCTTTCCACATGCTCTTTTAAATTAATGAAAATTATTATCGACTCCAAGAAAAAAGAGCTGGATCGCACACAAGGTGAAATGGTCCTAATTCAAAAAGAGCTTACAGAACAACAAAACAGACCCGGCTTTTCAGATCTCGATGGCCAGCTTAATAAAAGATTGGACAAATTGGAAAGAAGTGTCATTGCTACCAAAAAAGAAAAACGCATCAGAGACCAAATCGATTACGACACGGACAAAGTTTATATTTGGAAGAAACCAATATTCCATCCAGATTGTCGGCGGAGATCCTCGTCTAAAAAACGGGTGAGCTTTTCAGACACCGAGGGAGAACCAGCCTATGATACTATGGCACTGACAGGATCGGATTCATCCCCAGATACCAGTTCAGTTACTGGTTATACACACACAGATAAAACATCGTCTTTAAACTCGGGCGGAACAGGACAAAACAAGAGATCCAGAAGAAAAAAAGTCGCTATCGGCTGCGAGGACGGAAATAACCCAGAGTTTCAATGTGGTAAATTTATCTGAAAGACCGGTATCGGCCACAGACATTACATTGCTTTCAAGGGGTTTAAACTTCTGCCCCTCTAACCATTTTACTTTATTTGGAACAATTCTGGATGTGAATAAACTGGCTCGGACATTAACACTACAGAAACACTATTTTTCTGAAACAGAAGATTCAGATATTTCCCTGCCAGCAGACCAGTCATCAATCGGTGAGTCTACCTCTTCTTCTCCTCAGTCTTTCAAAGATGTGTGCGCCTTAATGGACCTCACTGACTTGGTTATTGAATCAGATATTAATATGGATGACAATGATGTTTGTTGCAGTTCAGTATCATTTAAGATGAAATCTGATTTTTATCCTGTGAGTTCTAGAGGCAAACACATGGACACATATCAGACTCTGGTTGAAAGGTATTTTACCTTGTTGGCACGGAATATCTCAAAAAAATCAGTTGATAATTTATCTGTTGATCAGAAAATGTCTATTGAAAATTTACGCAAAGATGACAGTATAGTTATCAAAAATGCAGACAAGGGGGGTTCGGTGGTTGTCATGAATGCGGCCATGTACAGAGATGAGGCCATGCAACAACTATCGGACACCACTACCTATTGCAAATTAAGGGGTGACCCTACTGAGTCATTTAGGGCAGAGCTCTCCTCATTGTTGGATCGAGCCGTCCGAGTGGGTCTATTCACACAAAAAGAGAAGGAGATGTTTATACCTATGTTTCCTATTATGCCAATTTTCCACCACCTCCCTAAAGTACACAAAGGGTTAACTCCCCTCACAGGGAGACCGATCGTGGCAGGCATAGACTCACTAAATGAGAGATTGGGTCATTGGGTGGACCAACAACTGCAACCATTGGTAGTGGAGCTGCCAGGTCACCTCCGTGACACCAAACAACTTTTATCTAAACTTAATGGTTTAACATGGAATGAAAATTACAGTTGGATAACATGTGATGTTTCCAACCTGTACTCTTCAATTTCATATGCCCTGGGTCTACAGGCGGTATCCTTCTTCTTAAAGAGATCAGGAAACTTCTCTCTGGCTTCACAGGAGTTCATTATCATGTGCCTGGAATATCTCCTTACACATAACTTTTTTATGTTCGACGGGACTTTTACCTCCAAAAGTGCGGGGCCTCTATGGGAGCTAAGTTCTCACCATCCCTGGCCAATTTGTATATGGGATGGTGGGAGAGGTCCCGCATTTTTCAACCTGAAAGTCCCCGTCGAAAAGACACTGCATTCTATTGTCGATATATAGACGATCTCCTGTTCATTGTCTCTGAGCCACACATCTGTTTAGATCAATGGTTGGAGTATATGAATGATAATGCTTTAAATTTAAAATTTACAGGACAACATGAAACAAAGTCTATAGAGTTTCTAGATGTTAAGCTCACAGGAGACAACAATGAAATAATTTCAAATCTCTATAGAAAGCCCACTGCGGGTAATACTCTTCTACATGCAGACTCTAGCCTTCCGACCCATACCATCAAAAGTATTCCAGTGGGCCAATTTCTAAGGCTGAAAAGACTATGCACCAGACAAATAGATTTTGAACAGGAGGCCATACATATGTCAGTTAGATTTGAAGCTAGGGGTTACCACAGGTCAGCTATCAATAGGGCTTTGTCCATTGCAAGTAAAACACCTCGGGCCAATTTGCTAATGGACAAACCCATTACAACAGTAGACGGAATAGATCAGAAAAATCCCATTTTGTTCCAACATTTTCCACTCTGTACAGTGCTGAATTTCATAAAATTAAGAAAATAGTTACCAAATATCTGCCGGTGTTGTCTAACGATCATATCTATTCTCAAATTTTAAATAAAGGCATACGTACGGTATCAAGGAAAGCACCTTCTTTAGGTGGACTTTTGTCCCCTAGCCTTTACATTAGCAAAAAACAAACTGCTCATTGGCTGCAGTTTAAGGGAACATACAGATGCGGTGGTCGGTCTTGCACATATTGTCCCTTCATAAAGGGGGTGACACTGTCACATCTACTTCAACAGGCAAATCATATCAAATACAGTCCTTCATCAATTGTATCCACTTGCCGACCGTATGACGTCCATGGATGTCCTGGGTTTGTGGGTGTTTATCTGAATGATGCCTGCAGCTAGAGACATCATTCAGATATTGCCGTTTTCAGCCAGCGATTCCCTACACCATAAGAATGATCATAGCGGCGGGTCAGCCGCTTGATCGTTCTTACGGGCAGCGAGAGGGGACGTCCCCCCCCCTCCCGCCGCTCTCCGGTGTTTCTTCCGACTCACCTCTGCGATCGGTGAATCGGAGAGAGGATCCGCCGGCCCCGGATGTTGACCATAGAGATTTCCGGCGGACCAGATGGTCGCCAGAGTCTCTATGATCGTCGGAGGCCGGGCGCGATGTTATAACGTCACGCCCGGCCTCTGCATTAAAAAAAACGGCGCCGCTTCGGCTGGGAAGCAGTGATCGTTTTATTTTATTTTTTTATTTCAGGCTTCCCAGCCTAGAGGTGAGATGTGGGGTCTTATTGATCCCATATCTCACTGTAAAGAGGTCCTGTCATGCCATATCCCTATTACAAGGGATGTTTACATTACTTGTAATAGGAATAAAAGTGATCAAATTTTTTTTTTTTTTTTTTTAAAGTGTCAAATTAAATTTTTTTAAGTAAAATTAACAATTAAAAAAAAAAAAAAATTTTTAACGTGCTCCTGTCCCCGTGTGCTCGCATGCAGAAGCGAACGCATACGTAAGTCCCGCCCACATATGAAAACAGTGTTGAAACCACAGATTTGAGGTGTCGCCGCAAATGTTAGAGTGAGAGCAATACATCTAGCCCTAGAACTTCTCTGTAACTCAAAACATGTAAGCAGTAAAAAATTTTAAAGCATCGCCTATGGGAATTTTTAAGTACCGAAGTTTGGCGCCATTCCACGAGCGTGTGCAGTTTTGACGCGTGACATGTTAGGCTTCTATTTACTCGGCGCAACTTCATCTTTCACATTATGCAAAAAAATTGGGCTAACTTTACTTTTTTTTTTTTTTTAAAGCATTAGGCCCCTTTCACACTTATACGACTTCAAAGTCGCGCGATTTTACCGCGATTTCACGGCCGCAATTTTGTCGCGATTTTAACGCGATTTGCTGCGATTTTACCGCGATTTGGGAGCAGTACTACTTTGTACGACTTTGCCACATTTTTGGCATTAACAAATGAAAACATACAGTAGTTGGTATGAATCATAAGGGGGAACTCCACGCCAAGTTTTAAATAAAAAAACTTGCGTGGGTTCCCCCCCAGGGGCATACCAGGCCCTTAGGTCTGGTATGGATTGTAAGGGGAACCCCCTACGCCGAAAAATCGGCGCGGGGGTCCCCCCGAAATCCATACCAGACCCTTATCCGAGCACGCGGCCCGGCCGGTCAGGAATGGGGGTGGGGACGAGCGAGCGCCCCCCCTGTACCTTACCAGACCGCATGCCCTCAACATGGGGGGTGGATGCTTTGGGGCATGGGGGGGCGCCCGCGGCCCCCCCACCCCAAAGCACCTTGTCCCCATGTTGATGAGGACAAGGGCCTCTTCCCGACAACCCTGGCCGTTGGGAACCCATGCCGGTTTTTTCATTTAAAACTTGGCGTGGAGTTCCCCCTCTGGATTCATACCAGACAGCTGTCAGCACTGCCTGTCGCTCATCGGGAAAGAAAAAGTTTTCCTTTCCCGATCAGCGAGCCAGGCTTGTGCTTACAAAGTCGTACTGAAATCGTGTCTATATTATTCAGGCTCGATTTGCATGCTACTTCAGGGTTTAACATTGAGGTCTATGGAGTACAACTCGCATAGAAGTTGGACCAAAGTAGTGCAGGGACTACTTTCAAGTCGGCACAACTTAAAGTCGTGCCAATATGAATGGTAGTCATTGCAAATCATGGAGAATGACTTGTCATACGATTTTGCAGTACAAAATCGTGGGACAAGTCGTATAAGTGTGAAAGGGGCCTTAAACTGTTTTTTTTCCAAAAAAAAGTGTTTGAAATATTGCTGCGCAAATACCGTGCGAGATAAAAAGTTGCAATGACTGCCATTGTATTATAATGTTTGGGGGTTCTGTGTAATTTTCTAGCAAAAAAATGATGATTTTTACATGTAGGAGCAAAGTGTTAGAATTGGCCGGGTTGGTAAGTGGTTAAGTCATCACATGTACCACTTGCTCTATTCAATATGTTGGCAGGACCACTCGCAGACTGAGGGATCGTCTTTACGATCACCTCTGACATAGAGAAGGAACATGCCACTAACATTGCTCGCCATTGGGTTGATATTCATTTCAAGGCTACTTCCAGCTTGACCATTGAAGGCATTGAAAAAATTGTTAAACCTCCTAGAGGTGGGGACAAATTTGGCATATTGTGCAAACAAGAGGTTCGGTGGATTTTTAATCTAAATACTAGACGTCCCACCGGCCTCAATTTTGAATGGGATGTGTCCCTCTTTTATCAATAGATACGTACCGTGTTATGCCCATGTGTATCCCCAATTGAATTCAAATAACATATTGATTGATTTAGGTCACATTGACTCCCACAATATTTCACATACATGTGTGTCTATCTTGATACCTTAGCTTAAATGTATTCAGTATATGACGTAATGCTCCCTGGTTTATATTTGTCAGTGGCCATCTCTCACTTCGATTTTTTGTTTTTTGTTCTTTGTTCTTACGATTTGCTATCAATGTTGTGTGTTTTTCCATGTTTTTTTCGATTTTTTTTGATGTTTTTTGATTTTTTTGCGATATTTTGTGATTTTGCGACTTTTTGCGATTTGTGCGTTTTTTGTGATTTTTTTTTTTTTTTTTGTGATTTTTTTTGGAGATTTTATATATATTTGGTGATCCATTGCTGTTTGTGATCTACTTAGAGCCTGGAAGTTTAAATTATCGCTTTTGTAACAAAAGTATCATCTTAATCATGTTATTGCACCAAGTATAGAGAGACTATGTCTCCTACACATCTATCCACACAATATCTGTTGATTTTCTAGGGTTCTTAAAGATTCAACTGAGAAAATCAGTAGCGTGACCACCTTTCCCATAGCAATTACAGGTACAACCAGATCATTGCTCTTTGTTTACTGTTCCTTGCATAGCCATCCAGGTAATATTTATAGATGTCTATAAATTTTGGACCACCGTCTAAAGTTTACGTTATTTAGCACATATAGCTAGTCTATTAAAAAGATGTTCACGTAACTCCTTTAGGGTCCCTCTTTATTTTCCCACCTTTTCCATGCACCATTTAAATGCTTCCCCATCGAATGACGATTTTCTGTCTTTTTCTTCTCTTTTTTTCTTGGCCGTTTGTTGCAAATTTGAGATATATTTTTTGTTTATGAATCCAATATGAATGGATTCCAGATATCATCGAATGGGGCTTGCCTTCTTCTTGAGTGCATGGATTTATATGGGAATAATGATTTATACATTTATACATATACATAATCATTTTTAAACGAAAATTAAGATTTTATTTACACAATTTTCAAATGTAATTAAGTTTATATATTTCAGGATGATGTCTGTGTGTATATATATATATATATATATATATATACACACACAGTTACCAAGACATTATTGATAGTGCTGGGAATAGGATTATTGGTATTCACATCAATTTCTTGTATATGTGATTTTGCGATTTTGTATGATTTCAGCATGTTTTTCATTTTTACGAGTTTTGTTTATCATCATTTATACACAAGTTTTCCTTTGAGATTATTTATCATTTATGATTTGAAAATTAGTGTTGTTACTTTGTACTTTGCTATTGTTTAATATTGTTTAAGTATTTATCATGGTCTTCATCCCAAGGTTATGGATGTACACAATGGGAGAAGTTGAATAATGCGAACATTAAAAATAATCATGTGTCTAGTGCATGTATATACACATATATATATATGCGCATTGGTTCACTTGGTAAACTTTTTTAGTTTGGTGGACCTTTATAGGCATTACATTGAAAAAACGAAATTTCCTCTAGGTGGGACTTTTGAATAGGGCAGATAGCAAGATGAAGTATGAAAAAGATGTAAAAAATATATATGATTTTATTAAGAGAAATTTTTTAAAATATTTAGCACATAAACAGTACACATATCAATATCACAATAATGTTCTGGAGATAACTGGTTATACAGTAACAGTTCGATTTGGACAAATTGGAACTTGATAGAGCCCGAAGATGAAAAATGGTTTGATCTATAATAAAATGCAAAAAGCAATACAGCAAAGATATTAAAAGTGAGGGTGAGGACCTGCAATACTGTGCTCCCATACCGATCAGGTAACATTCCTTGATTTAAACTTTGTCATTTTTTGCCTCATCCTGCTATGCCCAAATTAGGGTTGAGCCCAGGCTTCTGTCCTGGGTACTCCCATGGTTAGCAATCACGCTCACTTTTAATATCTTTGCTGTATTGCTTTTTGCATTTTATTATAGATCAATCCATTGATCATCTTCGGGCTCTATCAAGTTCCCTGGTATACCTGCCTGCAAAGTTTTCAACAAGCAGGTCCTCATTTTCTGGTCACTCCCTCCGTCCCACCCCTCCTTTTGGTGTCCTTCTGGCAAGGTAGATATCACCAATATAATATAGCGTCCACTAATTGATTTGTCTAGATGCAGGGCTTTAGACTTTGTGTGCTGGGGTTTCCTGTTAAATGCTCCTTTATTTTTTTTTTATTTTTTTATTTTTTTTTATTTTCAAAAAGTTTATTGAAGATCAGTATCATACAATGTAAGAAAATTTTTTTTCCATATACATAGGAAATTGGCATAGAAAGTAGCCTGTAACAGTTATTGCCATTTCTATACAGAAATTAAAGCACCTATAAATTGTGGTAGTACCAGTTTTGCCAACATTTGTTTTGAACAATAAGGTGTGAGTCATTCAGCAGGGACAAACCAATAGGGAGACGGGACAGTCGGGAGGCGACCCACCCAGAAGGTGATCGAAGAGAATTCTAGCTTATTACTGTCCGGTGCTGTGACCGCTCTTTCCCCCCTGGGTTCCCAGAAGCCCCACCCCAATGGGCTCTTACTGTGGGGACATCTGGGGTGATCCCAGGAGCTAGAAATCTATGTACCAACTCCCTGAAATTTAGGAGTCGGGTATCCCTGAGGGGTAGAACTCCATCCCGACTATCCGTTCCCTGCTTAGAAAAAATCAAAACACGTTAAACAGAAGCCACCAAAAAAGAGAAAACCAAATACTTCAGAAGTGCTTGTACAGAAAAGACTGTTCGTCTGTTGAGGAACGGGCAGAGTGTCCCGAGAGAGAAGAGAAGAAACGTGAGAAAAGGAAGGTAAGGTTAGAGAAGTAGAGGTCAGTGAGGAGGGGAGAGGTTCCCCATACCAGGCAGGATTGAGATACCACAATGCGTAGCCCATGGTTCCCAAGTAGTGTTAAATCTCTCAATCTTATCGGTAAGTTTTGCCACTATAAGCTCTTGTGCCATAATCCATGAGATTTTCCTTTTGCAAGCCTGAAAGGAGACCGAAGGCTTCTTCCAGGCTTTTGCCAAGGTAATCTTGGCTCCCACCAGTATAAAGAAGGAAAGGACTTGTAAACGTTTAGTCAGATTAGGAATGTATCGATTAAGCAGTGCTATCGTCGGACTGGGGGCCATTAGTTCACCCGTCAATGTGCTAATGGTGCGGAAAACTTTCTTCCAGAAGGACCTGATGCGGGGGCAAGTCCACCATATATGAAACATAGAGCCTTCTAGCTCACATCCTCTAAAACAGATCGGGGACGTTCCCGGGTATATTATTGCCAGTCTGGAGGGAACATAGTACCACCTATTCATTACTTTTAAGCTGGCTTCCATTAATGATACATTGCATATACCTTTGGATGAGCGTAGGGAAACTCTAAACCAATCAGATGCGTTCCAGGAGCAGCCCGTGTCCTCTTCCCAGGCCCGTGCATAAGCTGGTTTTTCCAAGTTCGATTGGAGTGCTGCATAAATTAGAGAGATACCCCCCCTCTGGTTCATAGAGTCAGTGCACCATTGCTCGTAAGGAGTAATAAAGGGAGGGTCCTTCCTAGTTGACCAAATAGTGTGTAAGAAGTGGGAAATTTGTGTGAATCTGAATTTTTCGGAATCTGGCATGCCTAGATTTTTCTTACAGTGGGCCAAGGTAATCAGACCCTTTGAGGACAGGAAGTGCCCTATGCGGTAAAGGCCCTTGTCTGTCCACCAGCGGAACGCCTTTATATTAAGTCCCGGAGGGAACTTTGGGTTATGAAATAGGTGGGCCAAGGGTCTCAGACTGGAAATCAAAGAGTGATTTGTATAAAGCTTGGTACATAAAGCTATCGAGTGTGACAGGGTGGGAGCCAATATGGCTGGCCTACTTCTGGTGTCCGACCACAAGAGGTAATCAATAGTGTTAAGAGGGATCGCTTTCCTTTCCATTGAAACCCAATCCGGTTTGTAGTTTCTGGATTAAATGATTGACAGTTGTGCTAATTGTGCTGCCTGGTAGTAACCCCACAGGTCTGGCAGTCCCAGTCCCCCCTGTGATTTTAAGCGTACTAAAGTGCGAGAAGGACATCTGTAACCCTTGCCCCCCCAAACAAAGCGAGTTATGTCTGACTGGAAGCTGCTTAGGAAGCGCTTCCGGATGGGAATCGGAAGAGAACGAAAAAGGTATAAGAGGCGTGGGAGGAGCGTCATCTTAACTGCATGTATCCTACCTAGCCAGGATAGACCACCCTTAGACCACTTCGTCAACTCTGCCCTGCATTTATTAATCATAGGCGGGTAATTAGCTTTGAAAAGATTGTTTATATGTGATGTTAGTTTGATCCCTAGATAAGGGAGAGCATCTGGAGCCCAGGAGAAGTCAAAGTTATTCGAGAGGAGTGTGAGAGAGTCATTAGGAACTGTGATATTTAGAGCCATGGATTTAGTCATATTGACTTCCATCCCGAAATCGCAGTGAACTCTTTCAGCGTCTTTCAGCGTCTGACCCCCACACATCACCCCCTTTATGTCAGGATTCGATCTGATCGCTATGGCCAGCGTTTCGATGGCCATAGCGAATAGGAGGGGGGAGAGAGGGCATCCCTGTCTGGTACCCCTGTTGATAGTAAAAGAAGATGAGTATCTGCCCATCAGTCGTACTTGTGCAGAAGGGTTAGAGTAAAGTGTATTGATTAAGTTCAGAAAATGAGAACCAAAACCCCATCTCCGTAGGATACCAGACAGGTAAGCCCAGTCCACTGAGTCAAAAGCTTTGTTTAAATCAATCGATAGGAGAAAGCCTTTCTGGGGGGGTCCCCCGTCCCACTGCGATCGCAGAAGTGAGATAATATCTATGGAGCGGCGAATCTGGTCAGGGCCCTGCCTCCCAGGGATAAATCCCACCTGATCTCCATGTATATATAGTGGTATGAAGCTCGCTATTCTGTTTGCTAGGATCTTAGTCATGATTTTGATATCATTGTTTATTAACGAGATGGGCCGATAGTTGCCCACCTCGCTGGCGTCCTTGCCCGGTTTTGGTATAACTGAGATGTACGCAGAGTTAAGGTCAGCATCAAGAAGAGACCCCTCCCGAAGCGCATTAAAGAGTTTCGTCAGATGGGGAGCTAGAGAAGCGCCAAACTTCTTATAGTAACCATTTGAAAAGCCGCCGGGGCCTGGTGAAGAGCCTACCTTTAATGATTTGATTGTGTCTAGTATTTCCTGATTGGAGAAGGGAGCCTCCAGGAGGTCCCTGTGTTCGGGTGACAAAGTAGGTAGTGTCAGGGAGTCCAAGAAAGTATGCTGCGAGCTTTGAGTGGGGGAGAATTTCGGTTTGTAGAGTTCGGAATATAATTTATGGAAAGCTGTCATGATCTTTTCGGGATTTTGAGTCAGGTCCCCCGAGGAAACTTTAATTTTCAGGAATGCCAAAGAGCGGGGTCTGGGGCTCAGTTTGACTGCTAGTTTAGATCCTATTTTATCTTTTTGTGTGTAAAGTTTAGCCCCCGTCCATCTAAGGTGTTCTTCGGCAGCCGTGGTCAACTGAAGGTTTAGGAGGGTTCTGGCCTTATCCAAGTCTACCAAGGATTCAGGCGAGGGGTTTTGTTTATGCGCCTTCGAAGCTTTATGGTATTCCTCTGTCAGTCTGATTGTGTCTATTCTGTGTTCAGCTTTAAGTTTGGAAGACATCTGGATCAACTTCCCTCTAATTACTGACTTGTGGGCCGCCTATACTGTTACCGGGGAAACCTCACCGGTCGCGTTAATTTGGAAGTATTCTTTGATGGCCTCTTCCAATAAGGAGCATTGTACCGGGTCACTCAAAAGGGATTCCTGCAGGCGCCAGCGAGGCGGGCCCCCTGCTCCCCCCGACCTCTGCATGAGGAGAGTCACCATCGAATGATCTGACAAGAGGGTATCTACTATCCTAGATCTCCTGATCAGGAATGGATGCTGACCGTGTGAAAATGTGGTCTATCCTGGCGTAGGAATTATGCGGTGCCGAAAAGTGGGTATAATCTCTCTTACGTGGGTTAGTTTCTCTCCAGATATCAATCAGTCCCTCCTCATGAAGCAGCCTTGCAATTTTAACGCTCTGTTTGGAGGGGCGTCTAGAAGTCGGCCTATTCCCAGCAGACTTATCAATAGAAAAGTCAAATGCCGTGTTCGAATCTCCCCCAACAATGATCCTGCCTCGCAGGTGGGATTTTAATTTGTGTAGTAGTGTTTCAAAAAAGTTTTTTTGTCCCTTATTAGGAGAGTAGTAGGAGACAAACGTGTAGAGTTCTCCGTCTATATGGCCAGACACCAGTTATTATTTCTGATTGTGAGATGTTGATGTGTTTGGCAAAGCAGATGGCCACTCCTTTAGTTTTATTTTCTCCGGAAGCTAAACAAAATTGTGGGAAGCGTTGGTGGAGAAAGGAAGGCTTATAAGTAGAAGGGAAATGGGTCTCCTGAAGGAGTATTACATCTGCATGCATGGTGTGGTATAATTGGAACAATTTCCTACGTTTAACGGGGGAATTGAGTCCCTGTGTGTTATGGGATAATATGTGAAGGGAGGGGGAAGGACCATGCGGGTCAGCCATGAACCAGAGGGGGTGCCCCTATAATGAGAATTTTTGACTTACCCCATGCGGGCAGAGATATCAAGTCAAGCAGCCACACGAACCTTTGGAACAAATAATCCGGACCTGCGGTGAGAGGGCACGAGTCCATCCGGAACCTTGGAGGGCTCAGATGAGCAAAGTGAAGTAAAGAGAAGGGAGGGAGAAGATAAGAGAAGAAGAGAGGCAAAAACATTGTTAGGCAGAGGTACATGTATAGCAATCCAGTACATTCCCTGATAACAATGAGCCTTAGGGTCCTTGAACCCCTTCTCACCCCTGGGTTGAAGTGAACTAGCCACCTCAACCCTCAAATCCTGAGAGGACCAGAAACCCCTACTATGGGGATCTGGAAAGGAAACCAAGTGTGCCTACTGTGGACCTGGAATTCGCTGGAGGCGTGCTGGGTCCACCACAGCCCCGACGCCTAAAATATAAATGTACAACTAAAGGCCATACGGAGGCCCATGCTATGTAGTGCCCTGAACAACCTAATAACAGGTAGAGTGCAACTGAAAAATATTTGAGTCACCGGGTGTGAAGAAAAAAAAACCACAAAATAAAACTTGCCTGATCGGCAACCCGGTCCCCAGCTCTCAAGGCTGGGAACCCGGGAGTGCCGATCTACCAAAAGCTAGTCATAGAAGATTGGGTCCTATGTGATTCACCCTTCTCGCCTCCCGCGAAGTGTCCCTCGCCAGTCGCGTGAAGGGGGAACCAGAAACCCCAGGGGAGCTGAGGATCAAAGGATATGAAAAAGAAATATAACATAAACCAACTTAGCTCTCCCATGACCTGTTTGGGAGTCCCTTAATGTGTGAAAGAACGACACCCACCCTAGAGCGTCTAACCGCGCTAGAGAGGCATAAATGCATAAACTAGAATTTCAGAAAATGGAAGGAAACTAGGGGAGACTGTAGGGGTGTACTGCCCCCATCCCTTCCCCTCAGCAATGTCCGACCCCAGTGGGTGTAGGTAACTTCCAGTCCGATATGAACTTGGATTAAGTCCCCCTCTTGGAAAGAGATGGTGAAGATCACGTTTCAAAGGGGGCCAACTAGTGAGGAGCTAGTCCCGGAAGCCCTAAGAGACATCTGTGGCCAGACTGAGGGGAATAATGGAAAGTCTCCAGACAGTAAAAGAGGTAATGAACACAGCCTGAGAATCATGTCGGAGCATTTTCTTTTGATCGCTTGTAGCTTGATTGAAGCCAGGTGGGTTGCAGCGGGCTAGCTGGTGGAGGCCTTTTAGATGATGATGAGGATCCCTTGGCTGACTTGGAGCTGGTGGGTTCCTGCTCAATTAGGCCCAGGTGCAAAAACAGGCGTTCCCCTTCAGCAAACGATGAGAAGGCATGGCTCTTATTTCTGTAGGACAAATTTAAACGGAGAGGAAAGGACCACCTATATGTAATTTCTTTTTCCATCAAAATCTGCAGGAGTGGTTTCAGTGCACGCCTCTTCTGTACTGTGTATGGCGATAAATCCGCAAACACCTGGATTTTATGGCCAAGGAGCATTAGATTATCAGATAGCCTAGACTTTTTCATGACCTCCTCCTTCACCGAATAAAAAATGTGGTTTCACTATGATATCTCGAGGGAGGCCATCCGAGTGGGGGGGTTGAAGAGCTCTGTGGGCCCTGTCTAATTCCAAACGGTGTTCAGGGATACCTGGGATGAGAGCCTGGAGCAGGGATTTTACAGCAGCCTGCACATCCTTTTCAGACTCAGGGAGCCCCCTGAGTCTAAAGTTATAACGTCTGGACCTGTTCTCAAGGTCATCGATCTTTGCCAACGCCACTTCTAGCTGGTCCTGGACATCCTGAATTCTGGTTAATCCTTGCAACTGATTGATCTGCCTTCCTTTCTATAGTGTCCATTCTCAGACCTATTTGCTGCAGGTCAGCATGGATGGATGATGTAATTTGGGCTGCATTTTCTGCTAAACTTTTAGAGAGCAGATGAGAGAACGCTGTCATCATGGAGGGGAAATCATTAGGGGCTGGGATGGAAGCCATTTCCTCGCTCACTGACAGGAGCATGCCTGTGTGCGGATCAAGCTGGGGTGTGGAGGGGAGACCATCATTCAGTCTGTTTAACAGGGACTCTGTGGAGGCAGGGGATGCAGCCCATTCCCGGGGAGGAGAGGAGATACCTGGTGATTGCGGTGGTGGCAAGTCTTGGTCTGCAATGGATGCCTCAGCATCCTCCGCGCTGAGTAGGCCTCTGGCCGCCATCTTTGCATAGCTGAGGGGAGCGGCCGCTGCGGCCATCCGTTCGCTCAGGTTCCTCCTCACTTGTGCCGCGGACATCGGATGGATCCCTGATGTCTCCCCTACCCGTTCCACCCGGTGACAGGATCGTGGGGTCGTTTAGCGGGCTCCGGCGGCGATCAAAGGGCTGTGGTGGAGCGGAGCTCTAGCGGGCAGCGGCCATCTTGCGAGCTACCGCGCATGCGCCTTCCATGCTCCTTTAATTTAAGACCGCAATATGTCATTGGACATTGACCAAGGGCCCCCCCCCTTTTTTTAATGGGGGTTTATTCCCTAACACTAGTATACACTAAATAACCCTTTACTTCTCCCTTGCAACCTAGCTATATGTGTTTGATTACTATAGATACACATATACATTCAATACCGCTGGGTAGATGGGACTCAATAGTCATTCCTACATTATGCTGGGTGTTGTTATGGTGGGTGCCAGCCCTATGTACCAACTTAATAAACCCCATCCTTTCTCTTTCCCTCTCTTCCCATATATCCGCAGTAAGGGGTCTACTTCGGAGGGCCACACCGGGTTGTCCTTTGTGTGGGACCTTGTTCTCTTTCCCCCTCCTGTTGCCGTTGGACCTACCTCCTTGTGGTGATGTATTGACTTACCCCGCCGGGTCAGGGGCCTCGTAGGCTGACAGCTTCAACACATCTTGTTTTTAAATGATATACTCTGGATAGGAAACTATTTCAAGAGCCATACAGCTTGCACGGTTAGTTTTTAAACATTCATATGGAAATCATAGTGTGATTATATGCGTGTTTACTTTCTAAAGCTGCACTTTTTGTATAACCAATATTATGCATTGAATTTGTGTTCATTTGTTTAATTGCAGACGTTTGTACGTTCTGCGATAAATCCCATACACCCCTGATGAAGAAATTGCAATTTCGAAACGCGTTGGGTTTTTTCTGTTGCGTTCACTACCAACTCAACAGACCTCTGCGGTTACTATTTGTCCAAATCGAACTGTTACTGTATGACCAGTTATCTCCAGAACATTATTGTGATATTGATATGTGTACTGTTTATGTGCTAAATATTTTTAAAAAATTCTCTTAATAAAATCATATATATTTTTTACATATTTTTCATACTTCATCTTGCTATCTGCCCTATTCAAAAGTCCCACCTAGAGGAAATTTAGTTTTTTCAATGTATTGCAATTAGGGATGTGGGGCAGGTCAATGCAAATTCTGTGACAAGTAGCACCCTTTTCAATTATTCTTTATAGGTATTATTACATTGTCATATTATCTTGTCTTCAATTTTTGATTTAAAATTCAACTTCACATCCCAGGTGTCTCCCATCTCTTGGGTGTCGTTCTAGAGGTTGATTATGTGGGCAGGTCTCTATTTGAGACCATCTCTGGATTGGCTATCAAAACCTGAAGTTCCTATATATACCCATGATCAAACTTTAATCATTCAGCTATGAATAAGCGCCATGATGGGGCGTGAAACATGTTAGCTATCTTTCCTGTTCCTCCCTGTACATGAGGTGACTGCATTTGGATTTTATTTCTTCATATCAATAAAGATGCCTTCTATGGTGTGCGGCCGTCCAGGATTTTTTTCTTTCCTCAAGCTTGTGCAGAGCCAGCACCTGTGAGTTCCATTAGGGCGGGTATCTTGATACGGATTTGAGAGATTGGAGCGGCAATCTTTTGCTTATACAGTACCTATAGGTAGGCCTTATTACAGGCTTACCTATCGGTAAAGTCATGTATGGGGGTTTACTCCCACTTTAATAAGCTTTTGGACACCTGACATCACACTTACTAATAAACCAAATTATAGGAAGCCCCCTGCCCCCCCAAAAAAGCAGCTGTTTCCTGTGAGGGGTGCTGATAATGCTACAGTATACAAAGATATGTCCTAAAGGAATAATTTGTTGGGTTTGGTGTTAAAGAACTTGAGTAGCCTGCATAAAGCACTGACCTCAACCCTTTTAAACAGCTCTGCACTAAATAGGAATGTTGATTGTAAGACGTTTTCTTGTCCAACATCAGTATCTGACTTCACAAATGCTGTTTTGGCTAAATGGACACACATTCCCACAGAAATATTTCAAAATCTAGACTTCCCAGAAGTTTGGAGGCTGTTATAGCTGCAATGAGAATGCCATCTCCATATTATTGTCCATGATTTTGGAATGGAATGTCCAGCAAGCTCATACAGGTGTGATGGGCAAGTGTCCACAATCGCTTACCCATATAGTATGTTTACATTTCTTAACCCATTTTACATTTTCATTTGTACCTGTCAACGCTAATTGGCATTGTCCACACACATCTCTAAATACTTTCTGAATATCTTTGCCATAATGGATTGATGGTATACCTTCTACTTTACATCACTAGAGACAGATTTGACTAGCGAAAGGCCCTTTGCTACCATGAAAGGACAGTTTTAGATTATAAAAAAGTAAATAGAATATTCTTCGTACAAACAGGAGCTTCAATGGTTGCTAACTTTACTATCTGGTTTTGCCTGACCAAAAACATATTACATTGTAGTAGATAAAAGTTGTTGTAAAACATTAAATAATGGATCCAACTATTGTGTTGCTTTTTTCTGTAAGCATGGAGTTAAACATATGGTTAAAACATAAGGTAAAAATAGCATTTTTCTTATATCTTGCCTAGTGCAACCTAGAAAATGGAACCTGCTGTTTGATTGTAAGTAGGGGTACACAATACTGCGCTTGCTGCAGAAAATGGATGTAAGATACAAACAGGGAATATTAACTAAGAGTCATGCTGGCCAAACAAACTGCTACAGAATCCAGTCTGTACCAATACAGGTTAACCAGGCCATATGCTTCTAAATTTCCTTTCTGCCTAAATACTTTAATCCAAGTGAATGAAGGTGAACAAATCTCAGAAGGCGTTATGTCACAAAAGCTAACATGTTAATGCTTATGTGTTCTATGGATGGGCAGATAAACACGAGCCTCTTACTTACACAGCTAACCAGTTTCTTTGTGAGCAAGCTACAAAACTGGCCTTGTCTGAAGAGGTAGCCATCAGATAGTTCAAATAGCATATCCACATTTAGACCTGTAATTATTTAAGAGATTTGAGGACAGTTGATTTTGATGTATCTGCCTTTTTTTTAATTAAATTTATTTATGTAGCAGCTTTTTATTTATTGCATTATACTTGGCGCAGTGGTGGTACTCCAAGTTTAGGTGTTCGTATCTTGTGAACCATCTGTTTTTATGTTTTATTTTATAATAGAAAATTGTGTTTTTCAGACAATCTAAACTCCTTACTTGTGGGCAATAAGGTTTCCAATGTGTGGATGTTTATCTGAAAATATTGATAGCAGGGTTGCTCAACCTGTGGCCCGCAGAGCCCTCTTATGTGGCTCACGACCGCGAACCAAGGAAGCGCATTCCCGAGTTCTGGGATGGCGGGTCAGCAAACCCAGATCGTGATCAACAGGCTGCCAACCTGCCATCCCAGAGCATCAGAGTGCATGGAGTCAGCGCCGTTAGAGAAGGCAGCTGTGGAGGCAGGAGCCACATAAGGGGATGCTTCCTCTATAGTACCGGCTCCTATCCCAGGTGGAGTGATACCAAGGGCACTTCGCCTGGGACTTTTCTAGCAGCCTGGAGAGCGATGCCAGCAGAAGCAGGAAAAGGTCAGTGTATTAAACGTCACATACACTGCACTTTTGCAATGGTCATATTAGCTCTTACAATATAAAAAGGGTTATTAGGGTGCTTTCACACTGATCCCCAGGTGCATATCCTGCAGGTTTGGTGTGCTTTCTGAAAGCACATTAAAACTCCTGAATGCAGGTGTTTTGGTGCACTTTCAGAAAGTGCACCACACCTGCAAGATAAAAGAAGTCTAAGGCACAGTGAAGCTAACCCACAGGAAAGCCGCAGGTGCACTGTGCTGCACCCATGCTGTGGGTAAACTGCAGCGCATTAGTGTGAAAGCAGCCATATAGAGTAGGGGGCTTAGGACAGTAATGGCTTGTTTAGTTATGCAGTTTGGGGGGTAGTAAAACCCCATAGTTCCATGTGGCCCACGACTGGTTACCACATCACTTACGTGGCTCTCGCTCTTCAAACGGTTGAGTGCCCTAAATTATAGCATATCTAAACCAAAAAATAAAAAATAAACATCTGCTGCTTCAGAAACAAAATAATCTTTCTCTAAAGGAGCCAATACTCTGACAGTAAGTTTGGTTAAAGTTATCAACTAACTAATGTGCCCAAATTTTAGGCATGTGTACTTTCATAACTAGAATGGCACCATAGTCATAGCATTGCCTTCACAGTTTAAGCATCTCATAGTTTTATTCCATAGAAGCCAGTTTACTGTAGAATTTATTTTCCTTTTCTATAATGAAACAAAAAGTAGTGTAAATGGAAGACAAACAGATGTTCTTTATAAATCACATGTAAGATCACATTTTAAAAAATGGGTTACAGTTTTGGTACTTCATTTCACATAGTATCACTGGAGAGCATTTTTTTAGACTTTTTTAGTCCAGGGAACAGGATCTTCAAAAATGTCATATTTTATGTGACCCTTTTTTAAAAAATTTTATGAGACCAAGGATGGCAGTTCAACCAACAGTAACAGGCTACAAAACGACCAATTCTTTCTCTGTGGGTAAACCGGCAAATCTGGGTAGTCTAAGGCATGGATCACAAAGATACATTGTGAGCCTGTTTGGTAGGTACATGCGAAGAAGGCTATCATACTGTATATTTACGAAAAAAAAAGGTAAAAATTACTATCTGTGGTCTAATGTTTCATTATTTAAGCATCTATGTTAACAAGCTGAAAGACCGAAAAGGGGACATGAAAAGAATGAAAGTTTAATTAAGGACTTACTTGTGCAAGATAAAGGATGGGATAAAAAGGGGAGAGGGAAGAATGGGTGGGAGGGGTCACGAAAGCCAGCTATGCTGGGGGGGGGGGGGGTGGGGTGCAATAGAAGCCCTGTTGGGAACCCTGTTAGCAGAAATTTCATGGCTTCAATCCCCAGAAAAATTGATTTTTAAAACAGCTTACCTGTAAAATCCTTTTCTTGGAGTACATCACGGGACACAGAGCACCATAATAATGACTATCTGGGTTATATGCTACCTTTAGGTGATTGGACACTGGCAACCAGTAGTAAGAAGGTTCCTCCCATATAACCCCTCCCATACAGGAAGTGCCTTTTTAGTTTTGTAGCAAGCAATGGAGATCCCAGAAAGAAGGGAGGGACCTCTGTGTCCCGTGATGTACTCCAAGAAAAGGATTTTACAGGTAAGCTGTTTTAAAAACCATTTTTCTTTATCGTACATCACGGGACACAGAGCACCATAATAATGACTATCTTGGATGTCCTAAAGCAATGCATTTGAGGGCAGGGCAGAGTATTCTTAAATCCCCTTCAGGCCCAGGACTTATAAAGCTGCTTGCAGCACGCTGTGGCCAAAAATAGTCTCCTTTTGAGATCTAACGTCCAGCTGATAAAACCTGGTGAACGTATGAACTAAAGACCAAGCGGCCGCTTTGCAAACCTGAGCCATAGACACCTGTTGGCGCACTGCCCATGATGTACTAACTCCTCTAGTAGAGTGAGCTTTGAAATATCGAGGTGGAACCCTGCGTTTCAACTCATAAGCCTGGATAATGAGTTGGCGAATCCACCTAGAGATAGTAGAACTAGTTGCTGCCTGTCCTCTCTTAGGAGCTTCTGGCAGAACAAAAAGGGAATCAGTTTTCCGAAAAGGAGCTGACATGCTTAAGTAAACCTTAACTGCTCTCACCACATCCAGTGAGTGAAGCAACTTTTCCTCTTTAGTCTTAGGATTGGAAAAAAAGGAAGGCAAAATGATATCCTGATTCAAATGAAAATTGGAAACCACCTTAGGTAAAAAATCTGGACGGGGGCGCATCACCACCTTGTCCTGATGTAAAAATAGAAAAGGTTTTTTACATGAAAGGGCGGCCAATTCAGACACCCTTCTAGCCGAAGTTATGGCTATCAGAAAAAACAATTTCCTGGTCAACAGAATTAATGGAATATGCCTAATTGGTTCAAAGGGTTGAACCTGTAGGGCTGATAGCACCAAGTTCAAGTCCCAGGGGCATAAGGGAGGCTTAACCGGTGGTTTCAAGTGCAGTACCCCCTTGACAAAGGTTCGCACTAAAGAATGAGATGCAATTGGCCTCTGGAAAAAAACTGATAAGGCCGAAATTTGCCCTTTAATGGTTCCCAAAGATAAGTTTAGATCAATTCCTGATTGAAGAAAGGCAAGGATCCTTCCAATCGCATACTTGCGAGGATGCCATCCTCTCTTTTCGCACCAGGAAATGTATGATTTCCAGACCCTATGGTAAATACTAATAGAAACTGTCTTTCTAGCATTTATCAGAGTAGATAAGACTGAACCTCTGATACCATGGTCCTTCAGCACCCTGGTCTCAATAGCCATGCCATCAAATTCAGCGACCGTAAAGAAGGATGGTATATGGGACCTTGAGATAACAGATCTGGAGGGTATGGGAGACACAACGGGTCCTCCACCGCCATCCTCACAATCTCTGAGTACCAGGACCTCACTGTAATCTGCTCCTCCTGTATCCTGCGCAACAGGTACGGTAGCATCTGGATCAGAGGAAAAGCATAAATCAGAGAATACCAGTCCCAGGGAACCACCAATGCATCTGTTCCGACAGTGAGGGGATCCCTGGTCCTGGATACAAACCTGTCTACCTTGGCATTGAATCTGGATGCCAGAAGATCCACATCTGGCATCCCCCAGCGCTGGCAGATCTGAAGGAAAACTTCGGGGTGAAGAGACCATTCCCCCGGTAGTAGCTGCTGGCAACTTAGGTAGTCTGCCCGCCAATTGTCCACCCCTGGAATAAAGACTGCCGACAGAAACGGAACATGTCTCTCTGCCCAAGTTAATATGTGATTTACCTCTCTTTGGGCCGCCCAACTCCGGGTGCCCCCTTGGTGGTTGATGTATGCCACCACCGTGGAGTTGTCGGACTGAATTCGGACAGTAAACCCCCGCAGTCTGGACGTCCAATATAGGAGAGCCAAGCGAGCTGCCCGAATTTCCAGCGGATTGATGGGCAAGGTCTTCTCCACCTGAGACCATAAACCCTGGACGGAAGCCTCTTCCAGGACTTGTCCCAAGCTTCCAGGATACCTCTCTGGAACATCCTGGAGTGAAACTGCGCATAGGGAACTGCGCTGAAGGACGACACCATCTTGCCCAACAGCCTCATGCACAGAAGAATCAAAGTACCTTCTACCCCCTTGACCTTCTGAACCAGCTCCACTATAGAGTTGACCTTTAAGGGAGGTAGAATTACCCTTTCCTGGTCCTTTAACAGAAGGTCGTCCAGATATCCTACCACCGAGATCTTCTGGGACCTTAGGAATGCCAACACTGGAGCCAGAACCTTTGTGAATACCCGAGGGGCCGTGGCTAGACCGAATGGAAGTGCCACAAATTGGAAATGATGCCCTTTTACTGCAAATCGCAGGAATCTTTGGTGCGGACCGAAATTTGGTATATGTAGGTATGCGTCTTTGATGTCTATGGACGCCAAAAAATCTCCTTTTCTCAAGGATGCGATTACTGAACGAACCGACTCCATCCGGAAGGTTCGGATGTTTAAAAAGGAATTGAGGGATTTGAGGTCCAAGATGGGCCTTACTTATCCATTCGGTTTCGGTACTGTAAATAGGTTCGAGTAGAACCCCTTGAACCTTTCTTTTTGTGGAACCTCGATAATTACCCTCTGCCTTTCCAGTTGTTCTAAAGCGAGGAATAGGCCCCTCTTTTCCCGGGTCTGATGGGACTCTGGATACTAAATATCGAGTTGGGGAAAATCCCAAAACTCTATTTTGTACCCCTGAGATATGGTGGAAATAACCCACCTGCCCTGAACCAATTTTCCCCAAGCATCTGCAAACCACCGCAGTCTGCCCCCCACCTGCAAGAGTGGGGGCGCCCCTTCACAGGGAAGACTTGGAATTGGCCTTGGCTGGTTTCTGGGTCCAGGGTCTTTTTTGACCTTGAGGCTTCTTAAAGGTAGGTGGCTGAGGCCGTCGATACCTCTTAGGGGAAGAGGCACTTGGCCCAGGAGCGTTGGGAATCTTAAAGGAAGGTTGCTTACTCCTTCTTTTAACCGGAAGTAAGGAACTTTCCCTCCTGAGATTTTTTGGATATATTTATTCAAATCTTCCCCAAATAGACGCTCACCGTGAAAAGGAAAAGCCGCAAGTAGCCTCTTGCATGGCGTCTCGGCCGACCAATTCTTCAACCACAGTACTCTGCGCATATGGATTGAGAGTAGCGCAAAACGAGACATCTGCTGGATCGAGTCCTTTAATGCGTCTACCGCAAAACATAAAGCCCGAGGAAGTTCGTCAGAAACTTCCTCTTGAACAGGCAGGTTCCTGACCAATTTCCTAAAACGGTCCTTCAATGCCTGACAAATACCGATAGCCACAACTGCCGGTTGTACTGCTGACCCAGCTACCGCAAAGCAAGCGTTTAGTAAGGATTCCAGTTTTTTATCTGCCAGATCCTTAAATCCCTGGGCATTATCCACAGGGCAGGTCAGACTTTTGGAGAAGAAGAACAGAGGCTCCACTCTAAGTGCAGTATTAAAAACAGGTTTAATGAATCTTTAGAATTGGTACTCACAAGGGTACATATAAACAGGCATGTAGGTAAAGGATAAAAGCTGCCGGATGTCCCGGGAGTTGTGTCCAATCAGGTCATGAAGTGACGGTGTTCTTCATACGACAGGCTGCGCTGCTTGGTTGTCGATGTCTCCTGCCGCTGGAACGCACAACAGTGACCAGAGGATTGCTTCTTCCATATCAACGGGGCTGCCTTCTATAGTTGCTTCCACATGCAATGGACTATATCCCAGCTTATATGGACGTTTAGCAGTTAATAGCCTGTTTTGTTTTATTACCCATTACATTGTTTCAGCCCCAGTTTTCTATTTATGTTTGTAGCTGTTTATTATTTTTCTGAATTATTTTATCTGCTCCCTATTAAGAGCAATAAGGTTGGGGAGTTCTAATTGTTTCTATTGTGTTGAACCCAGCGCTCACACCTACATGTTGTTCAGGTCAGACTTTTATTCACTGAAGAAATGGCAGCATCAACCAAAGGTGTATCCCACTTCTTCCTGAACTCTTCCTCCATAGGATATAAAAAAGAAAACCTTTTTGGAGGCAAGTATGTCCTGTCCGGGTGGTCCCAGTCAGCGTAAACTAACTGTTCCAATAAAGGATGCAAAGGAAACGCCTGGGAACCTGGTTGAGGACGCAAGGATCCTAATGTAGAACAGGAGGGTCCTGGTCCCTGCATCAGAGGTAATTTAAATCCAGCTCTCACCATCTCAGCCAAGGACTGGATAAACAATTTTTGGGATTGAGAGGCCGAAATTGGTTCTTCAGAACCTGAGTCCCCAGCCGAGGACTCTTCAGCCTCTCCCTCCTCCTTGTCTTTAATGGCCTCCTCCTTCAAATCCTCTGCCCATTCTGGATCCAAATCACAGGGACCCATGCCAAAAGAATCCTGGTGCTCAAGTGATTCACCACTGGGACCAGGTTCAGGGGAGGGAGCTCTATGACGTTTCTTCCCTCCCTGTGTTACTGTAGCAATCATACCTGCTATCTTGCCTTCAAGGCCAGCTAGGGCTGATGCTAAATCATCCTTAGTAACATAGGCTGATGCAGGGATATTGGTAGTGGCCACCACGCCTGACAACTGCAATGGATCAGCCAGGCCAAATGCCGTAGGTCTTTCAGGGGAGACTGCTGCAGTAACCTGAGGTTGATCTCCTGTTTTTGAAGGAGTCCCTTTAACCCCTGGACTTGCCCTGCTCCCCGTACCTTGTTTCCTGGAAGACATTGTTTACAAGTTTTTGAGGAAAAAAAGGCACTCCCTCTGAGTTATATAGCTGGATCCAGCGTACAGCCGCTACCACAGCTTTTAGCCTTCAACCTGTTGCAAATGCCCATTCTTACGCCCAGACCTCTGTGTCCCACCGCACACTAGGCTTCTGTGAGCCTAACTGACGAGCAGCATTGAACATGCAGGTGCGTGATCTCCCTCTATACTCGCGTGACGCACGCGCGCCCGTGCTCTACTGCGCACTCACACCCCACGCGGCGCACACACAGGCATGCCGCGACACGCAGCAACCGTCACCTGCGCATGCAGACGAGCACCATGCACGTACACGGCGTGTGCTCCAGACACGCGTGCACCCCTGCGGCACACGCTGCCACATGCGGGAGAAACCCACATAAGCTGCATCTGTCAGCTACTCTGTAACCTCTGCTACAACAGCTTGCAGTGAGACACAAGGCATACATTTCATGTTTAGCAACAAAAGTAATATTGTTAGGCCTCCCAGAGGGAGTACTCGCCAGTCCTCGCTGCAGGGCCTGATACAGGCCCAATCTTCCCCCATCACGGCGGGTAGCGCCACTGAGGACCTTCAAGGACCGGGTCCCCCTTTGTACGGGGTCCACACCCCTGGACCTGTAAAGCACCCTTCTGGTTCCCTTGGGCAAGTGAACACCAGGGATACCATATAACAAGGGTCCAGCGCCTTAAAGGACACATTACAAGCAAAACCTCCTTCTTGAACTAAGGCACGGGTACCATCCACTTTAGCTTTTTAATGCCATCCGAATGGATCCGATATAACATCCTCACTGGGACATTTATTGAAAAAAATTTGAAGAGCTTCCACAGCTGTGACCATCACCTTCAAGACACTGGCAAAAAACTAAAGGTGCTTCCTGTATGGGAGGGGTTATATGGGAGGAACCTTCTTACTATTGGTTGCCAGTGTCCAATCACCTAAAGGTAGCATATAACCCAGATAGTCATTATTATGGTGCTCTGTGTCCCGTGATGTACGATAAAGAAATATTTTTTTTCCTTTTGGTGTCTGAGAGAGGCTGTCAAATATTTCAAGCTCCTGATCTCATTTATTTTAGAGACCCATAGGTTGAGCATTGGGGAAGATTCCTGCTTCCAGAGGGTTGGTATACACACCTTCCATTTAGTAAATGTATCAGAAGTGATCTTGCATCCAGAGAAGGTAGAAGAGGTAAGCCGCTGGTTTGTTTCCCTAATCAACATCTGTCAGTTTCCAGATAAGGGCCTAACTCCTTGCCAAAACTCTCTTGTTATCTCTTATTTGCAGAATAATGTAAACCCTGTACTTCTTTATTTTGAAGGGCCACCTTTTTCTGCTCTAAAGGATGTTTTTTTATTAACCACTTTAGCTCCAAGCCTTTTCTGACACTTTTTGTTCACATGTAACAATCAGTATTTCTTGCTAGAAAATTACTTAGAACCCCCAAACATTATATACAGTGGGGACGGAAAGTATTCAGACCCACTTAAATTTTTCACTCTTTGTTATATTGCAGCCATTTGCTAAAAGTTAATTTTTTTTCTCATTAATGTACACACAGCACCCCATATTGACAGAAAAACACAGAATTGTTGACATTTTTGCAGATTTATTAAAAAAGAAAAACTGAAATATCACATGGTCCTAAGTATTCAGACCCTTTGCTCAGTATTTAGTAGAAGCACCCTTTTGATCTAATACAGCCATGAGTCTTTTTGGGAAAGATGCAACAAGTTTTTCACACCTGGATTTGGGGATCCACTGCCATTCCTCCTTGCAGATCCTCCCCAGTTCTGTCAGGTTGGGTGGTAAACATTGGTGGATAGCCATTTTTAGGTCTCTCCAGAGATGATCAATTGGGTTTAAGTCAGGGCTCTGGCTGGGCCATTCAAGAACAGTCACGGAGTTGTTGTGAAGCCACTCCTTCGTTATTTTAGCTGTGTGCTTAGGGTCATTGTCTTGTTGGAAGGTAAACCTTTGGCCCAGTTTGAGGTCCTGAGCACTCTGGAGAAGGTTTTCGTCCAGGATATCCCTGTACTTGGCCGCATTCATCTTTCCCTTGATTGCAACCAGTCGTCCTGTCCCTGCAGCTGAAAAACACCCCCACAGCATGATGCTGCCACCACCATGCTTCACTGTTGGGACTGTATTAGACTGGTGATGAGCAGTGCCTGGTTTTTTCCACACATACCGCTTAGAATTAAGGCCAAAGAGTTCAATCTTCGTCTCTTCAGACCAGAGAATGTTATTTCTCACCATCTTGGAGTCCTTCAGGTGTTTTTTTTAGCAAACTCCATGCGGGCTTTCATGTGCCTTGCACTGAGGAGAGGCTTCCGTCGGGCCACTCTGCCATAAAGCCCCGACTGGTGGAGGGCTGCAGTGATGGTTGACTTTCTACAACTTTCTCCTATCTCCCGACTGCATCTCTGAGGCTCAGCCACAGTGATCTTTGGGTTCTTCTTTACCTCTCTCACCAAGGCTCTTCTCCACCGACAGCTCGTTTTGGCCGGACGGCCAGCTCTAGGAAGGGTTCTGGTCGTCCCAAACGTCTTCCATTTAAGGATTATGGAGGCCCCTGTGCTCTTAGGAACCTTAAGTGCAGCAGAAATTTTTTTGTAACCTTGGCCAGATCTGTGCCTTGCCACAATTCTGTCTCTGAGCTCTTCAGGCAGTTCCTTTGACCTCATGATTCTCATTTGCTCTGACATGCACTGTGAGCTGTAAGGTCTTATATAGACAAGTGTGTGGCTTTCCTAATCAAGTCCAATCAGTATAATCAAACACAGCTGCACTCGAAGGTGTAGAACCATCTCAAGGATGATCAGAAGAAATGGACAGCACTTGAGTTAAATATATGAGTGTCACAGCAAAGGGTCTGAATACTTAGGACCATGTGATATTTCAGTTTTTCTTTTTTAATAAATCTGCAAAAATGTCAACAATTCTGTGTTGTTCTGTCAATATGGGGTGCTGTGTGTACATTAATGAGGAAAAAAAAATGAACTTAAATGATTTTAGCAATTGGCTGCAATATAAGAGTGAAAAAATTAAGGGGGTCTGAATACTTTCTGTCCCCACTGTGTATGTGTATATATATATATATATATATATATATATATATATATATATATATATATATATATATATATATGAGAGAGAGAGACTAAGTTGGTGGGTTTTGCAATTTTTTTAATATCATACTGTATTTGTGCAGCGGTTTTTCAACCAACATTTTTTTGGCGAAAGTACACTTTTTTTTTTTATTTTAATGCACAAAAACACAATATAGTACCCAATTGTTTGGTAAAACTTAAAGGATGATGTTACACCGAGTAAATAGATACCATACATTCCAATCCTTTAAAATTGCGCAAGCTTAAACTCATAAATGGTTCCCATAGTCCTCTGATCTTTGTTGGCTATGTGGCCAAGAAAAAGGAACTTTGTTCCACATTTGGTGGGAATGCAGTTTGATTCGCCCTTTTTGGCAAGAGATATGCAAGATAATAATTTACATCACAGACATTAGGACACAGCTTACCCCCAATTGTATTTACTTGTATTCAATTTACTGCATATTTCAAACTATTCACTTAAAAGGTACAAACGGTCTCTCACCAGGCATTTGTTGAAGGCAGCCAAATCCCTAATCCCCAGACATTGGAAATCCATACACGCCCCCCCCCCCCCCCCCACAGTTAAACAGTGGGTGCAAGCGCTATATAACTTGTATGATATGGAGGAAACCTTGGCTGTTGCCAACGATTTGTCTGAGCAGTTCCAGAATGTGGAATTGCTTGATTCCTATTTCAATGCTTGGAGGAATATACTACTTTAATGCACATATGACCAAAGCTGGACCTTTACTATCCAAGTTTTTTTTTTTTAGCCCCCCTTTTTTTGGGAACTTGCTTACATATATCTCTGTGTCAACCTAATTGTTTTAAACGGAATCATTTCTTTTCTTTTTCTTCTTTTCTTTATTGAGAAATTGCAGTTTGTCTGTTTTATTCTCTACAAGGATAGTTTTTCTTTGGGCTATATTGTTGTTCCTCCTTTTTTTTTTTTTCCTTAACGTTTGGTATTAAAATGAACTTAATGTTTCTTGTGTTCTTAAAGTGTTTGCATTTAAAAATATATTTAATAATGTTTACTGAACACAAAATTGCATAGATTTTTTTTTATATCTGCCTGGAGCTCTACTTTAAAGTTATCAGTAATTCCCTGGTTAATCACCTCCATATTGCCTTTAACCGCCATCATTTGTCTATACGGCAGGTAGGATCCTCTCTTATTCTGGGCCAATGTAATATGATGTTGGCCAGTCTCACTGCGATCGCGGGTGCGCTGTGTTCCAGGGATTTCGGAAAAAAGCCAATGATGAGGCTCTTTACCCATGTGATCACCTGTAATCCCGGAAATGCCGTTTATCGGCTCTCCTCACCTCACACTGACAGAGTGTAAAGATAGGAGAGCCAATCAGCGGTATCTCCTCACAGGGGAGACCTGTACAGATAATCAGAGCATCAGTAGCCTGCCTCAAGTTGCTATACAGGTCCAGGGCCATGGTCCATCTCTAGAGAATCCAGACCCTGAAGACCCCCTTGAGGTTATGACCACCGTGACAGAAGTCTGGACTCTGTATAGGGACCAGCATCATGAACAGGTAAGACAGGATCACACTGTATCTCTGACCTTTTGCTGTAAAAACTGGGGATAGGTTTGGGATGTATTCACTTTACAATGTAAACTTTTCAAACTTGGCACTAAAAGTCTACCACTCGAAGCTTAGTATCAGGTGGATGACCAGGTGTTACATCACACCACTTCCGCTTCAGCCCTAAGGTACTCACACCCTTTCACCACAAGGACTTTGATACAAGATGGTCTACACCTGGGTTGCTGCATACTATTTCCAGACGCACTTGCCCGATGTTCTACACCCTACTCTGTAAATACCTGACATGGTAACACCCTCACCCATAGCTATGGCGAAAACCAGATGAAAGGGAGCCACAGCAAAAACTCAGGTAAAATTTCACTCTGCCGAAGGCTCGCACAACCCTCAACCTCAAAGTGATGATGCTTCCCTTGCACCAGTGCAGGACCCAATTTTAACATTGGTCTCTGAATCCAACTCTAGTTCTATTTTAGGCTCACAACAAGCTGGCCACCTACAAAGGCAGATTTCTCTGCAACTATGTCACAGCTTTTCGGACAACTAACGGCTTTAATATGGCCATCTCTGTGCAGAGCTCCAGGTCCCTTCTCCAGCTCCTCCCTCTCTATGTGAGTCAGAGCTTGATATGCCCAGCCTAGAAGAGGTAGACATAGAAGGGAACGAAGAGGTTCCACAATGTTAGAAGAGGCTGCAGAGGATTTCTCACCCCCCCCCCAGGCTCTTACACATCTGAAGTTGCAGTTTCACACAATATGATTGCTATATGATTGCTAAGTTAGATCTGCTCACTTCTGCTGTGTGCAAAAGCCTCACCTTTGTCGCACTTGATTCTCCTCCATTTTGCCATGCCTTCTTTGGGTACAAAGAGTCCTGCTAAATTTAAAAAGACAGTCACCATTCATGAACAAATAGAATTAGCAATCTAAGATGATTGGATCAATGCAGAAAAGACTATCAGCCCTCCAAAAATCATTGCTGAACTCTATCCAGTGGAAAAAGAGGTTGCTAATTAGTGGTCTGTATCAGCAGTTGATCTTGCTGTCTTAGTCTTAAACATTTTCAGCTTTCTTTTGATGTAAGAGTTGGCCCACAAAGCCCAACAAGACTTCCCCAAAGCCCTCTTCTCAATGAAGAGGTACCCTCACTCCTAAGTGTGGAGTGAAGTCTGTTAAAGTTTGCCTCTCTCTCTGGGTCACAGACATCCCTGATCTGTGGGTTCAATCGGTAGTTTCAAAGGGGTACAAAGTATAGTTTTATAATTCGTGACACTTTCTTCTCTGAAATCAACCAAAATCTGCCCAAGGACAGTCAGATTTGCAGAATGCTCTGAAACATCTCTTCCCCCACAAAACTGGTTCAAAGGATCCTATTCAAACCAGTGGACTTATTCTGGACTTAAAATCCCTCAACAATTATGTTCAAATTCCCAAATTTTGCATGGAGTCCACAAGGTTGGTTATTGCCTCTCTGAAACCAAGGAATAATCGGCATCCATAGACATTCAAGATGCCTATCTGTAAATTCAACTATTCACCTCATCAGCATTTTCTGTGCTTTGTAGTTAGACAATTATTTCCAATTTGCCACTCTGCCTTTTGGCCTAGCCTCTGCTTCCAAAATATTTACAAAGGTCCTAGCACATCATCTTGCCCTCCTAAAAACTCAGGGCATCAAGGTCACGGGTTTTTCTTAATCGTACATCTCGGGACACAGAGCCATAGTAATTACTATGTGGGTTATAGGCCACTTTCAGGTGATGGACCCTGGCACGCCCTAAGACAGGAAGTCCACTCCCTATATAACCCCTCCCACTACTAGGAGTACCTCAGTTTTATCGCCAGTGCCTTAAGTGTTGGTCACGCGTAAAGATGTGCTGGAGCAATCCACTGGAGCATCCACTGGAGCAATCCTTGCTGGGGCCAGCTATGCAGCCGGATCCATTCAAAGTGTCTTTTAGGCCGAATTGAATGGTACCAAGGCCTCGTGGTGGAAGAAACGAGGTTTAGCCCGTAACACTTCTCTTTCTAGAGAGCTGGACCCCGGGATCCAGTGCTTTTGGTTTTTTCAGCCATAAGTTTTTTCTGGCGGGGTGCTATTACGGGTCCAGGAGTGCGGTTCTCCCGATAAAAAGGGGCCCCAGTTCGTGAAGGTTTTTTAAACTGAGCCCACCGTGAGGGGTGAAGATTGGGTCTGTTAGTTTTACCACAGAAATCCCTGCGGCAGGAAAGGTAAGTTTACGGCCACATTACCCTGAAAGCGCCCGATCTGGTCTGATCTTAGAGGCTAAGCAGGGTCGGGCCTGGTCAGTACTTGGAAGGGGGACCACCTGGGAAAACCAGGTGCCGTAGGCTGCAGATGGGTGACTTCCTCAATAACTCTAGGGTACAAGCTTGAGTTCCGAAAGTCCCCGTCTCCTCATTTTCTCAGATTCCAAAGGAAAAGAAGTCTCTCTTTCAAGCATTGGACCATCTTTTGTCTCAAAAAATTGATCTTAGTGGTTCTCATGCAAGAATAGGGATCGGGGTTTTTTTTAAACCTTTTCACTGTACCAAAACCAAATGGGTATGTCAGACCCATTCTAGATCTCAAAGATCTAAACCGGTTTCTGAATATCCGCTCTTTTTCCATGGAATCCAGTCAGTGGTCTCTTTCCTACAAGGTGGAGAACTTCTGACGTCAATAGACATCAGGGATGCATACCTCCATGTACCTATATTTCCAGCTCACCAGAGAAATCTGTTTCGAGGTAGAAAATCTTTGTTTTCAGTTTGTAGCTCTGCCTTTCGGTCTAGCTACTGCACCTCGAGTATTTACAAAGGTCCTGGCCCCTCCTGTAGCCAGATTAGGGGCCCAAGGTATAACGATTATAGCTTACATAGACGATCTGCTTTTGATAGACCAGTCGGTAGCCCGCTTAGACCAAAGTATGATCCGCAGTCAACTACCTTCCTCCTAAAAAAAAACTATCAAGGAGATTAGAATACCTGGGTATGATTATTGATACAGCCCAGAAAAGGGTATTCTTGCCCCAGGCAAAGATCAGGGCCATAAAGGAACTGGTTCAGGTGGTCAAGGCAAAGAATCCTTCTATTCGACTTTGCATGAGGTTGTTAAAGATGGTGGCTTCATTTGAGGCCGTTCCTTATGCTCAGTTTCATTTGAGGCTGCTGCAAAACAGTATCTTATCGGCTTGGAAGAAGAAGATCTAAGCTCTGGATTTCCCAATCACCAAGGGGGGCATGAGAAGTCGTGCAGCCCAGAGAGAGGTGAATCATATCTTAACTTGGGCAGAAAACAATGTACCTTGCCTATCGGTAGTTTTCATTGCAGGAATAGAAAATTGGCAGGCGGACTACTTGAGTCGCCAGCAGTTGTTCCCGGGAGAATGTTCCCTTCAACCCGATATCTTCCTGGCAATGCGCCGAAGATGGGGGAACCCAGATGTAGATCTGTTTGCGTCCAGGTTCAACAAGAGAATCGACAGCTTTGTGTCAAGAACAAGGAATCCACTAAACAGATGCCTTAGTATTCCCGGGGGAATCAGTTCTCACTGATTTATGCATTTCTTCCTATTCTGCTGCTTCCACGACTGCTTCACAGGATCAAGCAGGAAGGGAAATCGGTGATTCTTGTGGCCAAGAAGATCTTGGTATGCATAGATCATAAAGATGGCAGTAGGGGGCTCATGGACCCTACCACCACGTCCAGACCTTCTCTTGTAAGGTCCAGTATTCCATCCTACCTTACAAACGCTAAATTTAACGATTTGGCTATTGAGACCTACATTCTGAAGAAGCGTGGGCTGTCAGGTCCAGTGGTATTTACCTCGGTTAATGCAGAGAAGCTGGCTTCTAGAATCATAGATTATAGAGTCTAGAAAGCATATGTCTCCTGGTGTGAATCCAGGGGTTGGCACTCCAGGAAGTATGTCATGGGTAGAATTCTTGACTTCTGTAGATGGGGTTAGAAATGAAGCTGGCCTTGCTTACTATCAAAGGCCAGGTTTCGGCCTTATCAGTATTATTTCAACAACCACTTGCTTTGCATTCTTTGGTTCATAGCTTAATCAGGGGGTAACGTGGTCTTATCCGTCGGTTAGGTCCCCCCTGAACCCTCGGAACTTGAATTTAGTTCTGTCGGCATTGCTGAAACAGCCTTTTTGAGCCGATACAGCATATTCCCTTTGTCCTTTTGACAAGGAAACTAATTTTCTGGTAGCCATATCTTCTGCAAAAAGGGTATCAGAGTTGGCTGCTCTTTCTTGTAAAAAGCCATATTTGATTATTCACAAGGAAAAAGTAGTATTTCGTCCTCATCCTAACTTTCTACCGAATCCAAACCAGGATATTGTTCTACCTTAATTTTTCCCAGAACCCTGTTCTACGGAAGGGAAATTACTACATTCTCTTGATGTGGTGAGAGCACTCAAGGTCTACTTGAAGGCGACTGCTCAGATTCGAAAAACGGATGTTTTGTTGTTTTGCCTGAAGGTCCTAGGAAAAGGACAGGCAGCATCGAAATCTACTATTTTTAAATGGATTCAGCAAGTAACTGTTCAGGCTTATGGTTTAAAGAGGAGGATTCCACGCTCTCAAATCAAAAGCGCACTCCACTAGGATTGTTAGTGCTTTGTGGGAGTGCATCACCAAGCTTCCATGGTTCAAATCTGCAAAGCCTCAACTTGGTCTTCAGTCCATACATTTACCAGATTTTATCAGTTGAATGTAAAAAGGCATGAGGATATCGCCTTTGGGTGTAGTGTGCTGCAGGCAGCAGTATAAGTCCTCTAGTCTCATGTTGCCCTAAGTTTTGTCTCCCTCCCCTCAGGTGGCATTGCTCTGGGACATCCCACAAAGTAATTACTATGGCTCTGTGTCCCGTGATGTACGATTTAAGAAAATAGGATTTTTATAACAGCTTACCTGTAAAATTCTTTTCTTTGAAGTACATCATGGGGCACAGAGGTCCCCCCCTCTTTCTGCTATACACGTGTATTGCTTTGCTACAAAAACTGAGGTACTCCCAGTAATGGGAGGGGTTATATAGGGAGTGGACTTCCTGTCTTAGGGTGTGCCAGTGTCCATCACCTGAAGGTGGCCTATAACCCACATAGTAATTACTATGGCTCTGTGTCCCGTGATGTACTTACAAGAAAAGTATTTTACAGGTAAGCTGTTATAAAAATCCTATTTCTTGGTGACCTTTTCCTTAAGGACTCCTCTCCCTTCCAGCTATCTGCAAACACCCACAGGACAATTCAGATGCTTAGGTTAGGTGATCAACTTCCAAAAATCTGCTCTCCAGCCTTCTCTTTGCCTGGCATATTTGGGTCTGGTCCTGGACACATGCCAAGCAAATGTTTTCACTTAAAGAAGAAACTGCTCTCTTATAGCTCACGCTTGGGAATTGAGGCCAAAGAAACATCCCACAATGAGATTCTCCATAAGAGTCCAGGCCTTCAAGGCTGTGCCATTCACCCAGTTCCATTATAGACCTCTCCAGCACAACATCTTTTTGACCTAGAACAAGCATACTCCCCATCAACATCCTGGAGCTGAGAGCAATAAGGATGGCTCTACAACATTGGACTCCCCTTCTGCTAGGACACCTAATCAGGGTGCAATCAGACAGTGCCATGGCTGTGGCCTACATCGGCAACCAAGGGGGCACCAGGTGTCATGCAGCCCTGAAGGAAGTAGCCTTGAAGGATGTGGACTACAGGACTCTGTAGTTCACATCCCAGGATTACCCTAGCCACCACTGCTTGAATCAAGGAGCATGGGCCCTTCACCCTGACATCTTTAACTTGACAGGTCTAAGATGGAGGACCTTGGATGTGGATACCGTGGCCTCCAGATTCAACAGTAACCTACCTCTGTCTGTGATCAGGGCCAAGAATCTAACACTAGCATCAGATGCCTTGATAATCTCCTGGTCTCAGTTCAGACTAATCTATGCCTTACCTCCAAATTCTACCTTGTCTGCCCCACAAAAGCAAGAGAAAAGTGATTCCCATTGCACCAAACTGGCCCAGAAGAACTTGGTACACACACAGGCATACTTAAGCTGGATACACACTATACACATTTCTTTAGATTTTTTTTCCTTTAGATTTACCAAAACCATATAATATGAGGTCAAACCTAAACACTTTTAATTTGTATGCAATCAGGCAGGCCCTTGCACTATATAGTTGAAGGTAAATCTAAAGGAAATCGAAAAACAAAAGTTGTAAAGTGTGTATCCAGCCTAAGACTACTATGAGGTGACCCCTGGCCTCTCCCCAACAGACCAGACCTGTTGCTCTTTTTTCCATCCAGCTTATCAGTCACTAGCCTTAACAACATGGCTGTTGAAGGCCAGGTTTTATGAGACAGAGGGGTCTAATTCTATCATTTCTACCTTGCTAAAATCTAGAAAAGCCACTTCTAGAAAGATCTAATATCGTACCTGAAGGTCCTTCTTTGTTTGATGTGAACACAGGAACTTCAATCCCAGAGATTACTCTGTGCATCACATTCTGGCCTGCTTACAATCAGGTCTTGACCAAAACTTAAGCACTCTGAAAGGACAGATTTTACCCTTGTCCATTCCTTTTCAAAAAAGTGGAACTTTATCAATAACAACTTGATAAAAATAATGTTCTTTAGCAAGAAACATACATCCCACATTAATAATTATGCTCCCAAAATTAGTGTGTGCTATCAATTGCCTCCAGCATGGCTCCTGTTTCTTTTTGCTGTAGGCTGCCATTTTAGCTGATGCCCAGAGCCCCTGAACAGCTGTCATTCTTTAGGTTGTCAGGAGATTGACCTCTACAAATTCAGCACAGTTCCTGAAAATAGAGGACAACTGAGCATGCGCAGAGCAGCGTAAGACAGTTTTAAGTTTAATGTTTTACATAACTATGCGTGCAGGACAGACCAGCTTGAAGTGATCTAGCAGGACTTTATTGTTTGACTAAAGTTCCACTTTAAGGTGTATCTTGACTTTTGGATCACCCTGAGCTTCCTTGGGACCTCAACTTGTTTCTCTTTGCCCTGCAGAAACCACCTTTGAACCTATCAGGGATATCCTCTTAGATAAAAGGAAAAAAAGGCTGCGCTACAAATGGGAAGTCCATACAGTGGTTCTTGGATGGACGATAATAGTTCAATCAAGTGACAAACACCCAGGTGAATCGGAATAACAAACGTGCCACCACCTGAAGAAAATCCTGCTTACCAGCTAGCAGGTAAATCGGGCAATTGGCTTAAACCCAGCCAGGGCCTTTCCTCATAAGGGGGATCCGCTGACGGACAGGTTGCATGCAGGATGATATAGATAGGATAATAAGACTCCTCCCGGCAGCACAAGACTTTAACCAGACCTCAAGACCCAGCCACATATAAAGGGAAAGAGACCATCCATAGCGTAATACTGTCACAATTAGCAATTTATTAAAAAGTAATGCACTTACATGAAGTTAAAATGTCAAAGATCAAATACAGAGCCGGCCGGCTGTACACAAAATCCCGTCCTCTTAACGTGGGAGCGTGGTGACGTCAACACGTGTCCTCGACCCAGACGCGTTTCGTCAATGATGACGTTATCAATGGGGAACAGGAAGCGTGTTGAATTACCACCATTTATATTAGTACCAAAGCCAAAGTTAACCAAAGCACAAAAACGCAAGGTGAGTACGCAAGTCCAAGTTGCAATCTTGAAACACCCAATACGAGGACAATATGCGACCGGTCTAAACTATGTGGCATGTTCACCAATGCCAGGAGCCTGGCGGACAAGATGGGTGAACTAGAGATACTGTTGTACAAGGAGGATTTGGATTTTGTGGGAATTTCAGAGACCTGGTTCAACAGCTCTCATGATTGGCTGGCAAACATTCAAGGGTATACCCTATACCGCAAGGATAGAGAGGGTAAAAAAGGGGGAGGGGTATGCCTATATATCAAGAATAATGTACAAGTGAATGTGAGAGATGACATCACTGAGGGGGCTAGGGAGGAGGTGGAATCTTTATGGGTAGAGCTCCAAAGGGATGAAGCTAAGGGGAAAATAATACTGGGAGTATGCTATAGGCCCCCTAACCTGAGGGAGGAAGTGGAGACGGATCTCCTATCACAAATTGGATTAGCAGCAAGGATGGGAAGTGTTATCATAATGGGGGATTTTAATTATCCAGACATAGACTGGGCGGAGGGAACCGCGCATTCATTTAAGGCTCGCCAGTTCCTTAATGTCTTGCAGGACAATTTTATGGGTCAGATGGTAGACGCACCAACTAGAAATAAAACATTACTAGATCTACTGATTACCAACAATACAGACCTGATAACAGATGTGGAAATACGGGGCAATTTAGGTAACAGCGATCACAGGTCAATTAGTTTCAGTATAAATCACACAAATATGAGACATGAAGGGAACACAAAGACACTGAATTTCAAAAGAGCCAACTTCCCTAAACTACAAACCTTGCTAAAAGGCATAAATTGGGATAAAATATTAGGAACAAAGAATACAGAGGAGAGATGGGTTTGCTTTAAGAGCATATTAAATAAGGGCATTAGCCAATGTATCCCATTGGGTAATAAATTTAAAAGAGCGAACAAACATCCTGGATGGCTTAACTCCAATGTAAAAATGCATATAAAAGCAAAGGAGAAGGCCTTCAAAAAATACAAGGTTGAGGGATCATCCACAGCATTCAGAATTTATAAAGAATGCAATAAGAAATGTAAGGGTGCAATTAGGATGGCTAAGATAGAACATGAAAGACACATAGCGGAGGAGAGCAAAAAAAATCCCAAGAAATTCTTTAAGTATGTAAACAGTAAAAAAGGGAGGACAGACCATATTGGCCCCATAAAGAATGAGGAAGGACATCTGGTTACAAAGGATGGGGAGATGGCAGAGGTATTGAATTTATTCTTCTCCTCAGTCTTCACGAGTGAATCGAGGGGCTTCAGTAACCAAAACTGCAGTGTTTATCCTCATGACACAACACAGGAAGCACCTACATGGTTAACAGAGGACGGGATTAAAATTAGACTTGAGAAACTTAACATTAATAAATCACCGGGACCAGATGGCTTGCATCCGAGGGTACTTAGAGAACTCAGTCAGGTGATTGCCAGACCGTTGTTCCTAATTTTTACAGACAGTCTATTGACTGGAATGGTACCAGCTGATTGGAGAAAAGCCAATGTAGCACCAATATTTAAAAAGGGCCCAAAAAACATCCCTGGGAATTACAGACCAGTTAGCCTAACATCAATAGTATGTAAACTCTTGGAGGGGATGATAAGGGACTATATACAAGATTTTAGTAATAAGAATGATATCATTAGCAGTAATCAGCATGGATTCATGAAGAATCATTCTTGCCAAACCAATCTATTAACCTTCTATGAGGAGGTGAGTTGCCATCTAGATAAAGGAAGGCCCGTAGACGTGGTGTATCTGGATTTTGCAAAAGCATTTGACACAGTTCCCCATAAACGTTTACTGTACAAAATAAGGTGCGTTGGCATGGACCATAGGGTGAGTACATGGATTGAAAACTGGCTACAAGGGCGTGTTCAGAGGGTGGTGATAAATGGGGAGTACTCAGAATGGTCAGGGGTGGGTAGTGGGGTCCCCCAGGGTTCTGTGCTGGGACCAATCCTATTTAATTTGTTCATAAACGACCTGGAGGATGGGATAAACAGTTCCATCTCTGTATTTGCAGACGATACTAAGCTAAGCAGGGCAATAACTTCTCCGCAGGATGTGGAACTCTTGCAAAAAGACCTGAACAAATTAATGGGGTGGGCGACTACATGGCAAATGAGGTTCAATGTAGAAAAATGTAAAATAATGCATTTGGGTGTCAAAAATATGAATGCAATCTATACACTGGGGGGAGAACCTCTGGGGGAATCTAGGATGGAAAAGGACTTGGGGGTCCTAGTGGATGATAGGCTCAGCAATGGCATGCAATGCCAAGCTGCTGCTAATAAAGCAAACAGAATATTGGCATGCATTAAAAGGGGGATCAACTGCAGAGATAAAACGATAATTCTCCCGCTCTACAAGACTCTGGTCCGCCCACACCTGGAGTATGCTGTCCAGTTCTGGGCACCAGTCCTCAGGAGGGACGTACTGGAAATGGAGCGAGTACAAAGAAGGGCAACAAAGCTAATAAAGGGTCTGGAGGATCTTAGTTATGAGGAAAGGTTGCGAGCACTGAACTTATTCTCTCTGGAGAAGAGACGCTTGAGAGGGGATATGATTTCTATTTACAAATACTGTACTGGTGACCCCACAATAGGGATAAAACTTTTTCGCAGAAGAGAGTTTAATAAGACTCGTGGCCACTCATTACAATTAGAAGAAAAGAGGTTTAACCTTAAACTACGTAGAGGGTTCTTTACTGTAAGAGCGGCAAGGATGTGGAATTCCCTTCCACAGGCAGTGGTCTCAGCGGGGAGCATTGATAGCTTCAAGAAACTATTAGATAATCACCTGAATGACCGCAATATACAGGGATATGTAATGTAATACTGACACATAATCACACACATAGGTTGGACTTGATGGACTTGTGTCTTTTTTCAACCTCACCTACTATGTAACTATGTAACCAAGCCTCGTTCTGAGTCCCGCAGGCAGAATCGCGAGACGCCATCTTAGGCTTGGGCAACGATACCTAATCTAAAGGGAAAGTATGGGAAACCAGAGGGAAATAGTCAATTCCTTATTGAAAAGAAAAAAAAGAAAAATACGAGACTAAACAGAAATGGCACTGAACCAAAGCTATTATATACCTAGTGTCAATGTAGACATTGCAACAACGACCAAAAAGAAACTAAACAAAATGTATATAAAAATAGCTACTATTGAATAACGCGACACTATCCAAATGAATTTTAGAGTGATCAAAAAACGAGATGAATAAATCAAAAATTAAGTGATAATTGATGTGTAAATCACTGATCTATATAAAATTGTATTATAATTCATGTGAATGAAAATATATATAATATTAAAATAAATAGAATAAGACAATGTATTCAACACTGTTTATCCATTCAGAATATATTATTTGTGTGGGTAAATATTTAATAAATGAATAATACCAAATAGGCAATCAATTAAATTATATTCACCTAAATCCGAATCATTAGAATAAATTAGTGACAAATGTGAACAAGGTAAATATTAGAAATTGATAATAAATAAGCCCAAAAAGGCCATTTATATTAAAAAATATAAGTGAAATTAAAATTGAAGTACAAAGAAAAAGAGAAGGCCTGATCTAATACATCCCCATATATAGAGGTCCTGGCCTCATGGTTCAATGGGCTGAGCCCAATAATATTAAATAATAATATATAATGCCGTCTTAAATGTATTCAATGATTGAAATTGAAATATAAAGTTAAAATAAATTAAATAAAATTAAAATATAAAATATATAAATTAAATTCCTTGATTTTGTAAATTACAAATTAAGTTTTGAATCCCTATTACTAAACCCGCCAACGTGGCTCAGAACGAGTTCACATCAAAAGAAGAAAAATGCAGGGATAAAAAAACACCGAAATAATATCAAACCAAGCAAACAAAGACATTATGAGTTATCGATAAAGGCATTTACATCAACCTCTATGTTTAACCCATACGGGGTATATGTCTTGACCTTATGAATCCACAGCATTTCGAGTTTTGAAATTTCACGTACCAGGGAACTCCCCCTCAAATTGGGGCTATATTTATCGATGCCCAGAAATATTGTGTTGAAAGGGTCCCTATTGTGGACTAAACGGTAGTGCTTAGACACCAAATGTTTTTTAAAACCAGATATGATGTCTGTAATGTGTTCATTAAGGCGGACTTGTAAGGGGCGTTTCGTTCAACCAATGTACTGCAGCCCACAAGGGCATTGCAGTAGATCACGCCCCTAGTTGTACAAGTGATAAAAGGACTGATGGTATGTTGCACTTGTGTGCTTGTAGATGTGAAATTGATAGTCCTCCTACGTGTACAGTTATTAATAGAGCACACACGATAACGCCCACATTGGTAAACCCCGTCAACTGGTCAAAAAACGTCTCTTTCTGAGTAGGGGGGTCCAATATATTGGGGGCTACCCTATTTCTAAGAGAACTAGCTCCTTTAAACACAATCTGAGGTTTTGTGGGTAACACACCTTTCAAGATGGTATCATTGTTGACAATATGCCAGTGTTTAGAGATAATCTGTTTAATACTCCTATGCTGAAGTGAATATGTGGTCACAAACGGAACCCCTGATTCGAAAGTTTTTTTGTTTGTTGGTCGAGAAGGATTATCTCGAAGTAAAGACTTTCTATCCAGATCTTGGATCTCCTCCAGTATAGGCTCAAGGGATTCCCTAGTATATCCCTTCTCAAGGAATCTGTTCGTAAGAATAGCAGCCTGAGTTGAAAACATATGTGGGTCGGAGCATTTCCTTCGTAGCCTCAAATATTGGCTCTTAGGGATTGAACTGAGCCAGGGACGGTGATGGCAACTGTCCATTGGAATGTAAGCATTCCGATCGGTGGTTTTGAAAAAAGTGGATGTGGACAAAACCCCATCCACAATGGACAGTGTGAGATCCAGGAAATGTATTTGAGACTGACTCATCTCGTAACTCAAACGTATGCCACGTTCGTTTGAGTTAAATGAAGACATAAATTCCTGTAGCTCCTGAGGTACGAGTTCCCTGGTACGTGAAATTTCAAAACTCGAAATGCTGTGGATTCATAAGGTCAAGACATATACCTCGTATGGGTTAAACATAGAGGTTGATGTAAATGCCTTTATCGATAACTCATAATGTCTTTGTTTGTTTGGTTTGATATTATTTCTGTGTTTTTTTTATCCCTGCATTTTTCTTCTTTTGATGTGAACTCGTTCTGAGCCACGTTGGCGGGTTTAGTAATAGGGATTCAAAACTTAATTTGTAATTTACAAAATCAAGAAATTTAATTTATATTTTATATTTATATTTTAATTTTATTTAATTTATTTTAACTTTATATTTCAATTTCAATTATTGAATACATTTAAGACCGCATTATATATTATTATTTAATATTATTGGGCTCAGCCCATTGAACCATGAGGCCAGGACCTTTATATATGGGGATGGATTAGATCAGGCCTTCTCTTTTTCTTTGTACTTCAATTTTAATTTCACTTATATTTTTGAATATAAATGGCCTTTTTGGGCTTATTTATTATCACTTTCTAATATTTACCTTGTTCACATTTGTCACTAATTTATTCTAATGATTCGGATTTAGGTGAATATAATTTAATTGATTGCCTATTTGCGGAAGGAAGATCCTTGTACGATCCAGACGAGATTCAGCTGGTGGGGTGAGAGCCTGGTTCCGCTGATCTTGGGTCCGCCGCGACCGTGCATACATTGGTGCTGGGAGTTTCACAGAAGTATTGAGAAGTTGATTTGCTGTGTTGGTTTTTGCTTGAGTTTATAGTTTACAATGTGAGTGCAATGATTGAAGGTTTTTGAGTTCAATAAATGTGGTGTTTTACAGTATCACACTATGTGCACTATTTTTATTTTTACATGGTATGAAATGATAATGTGGCGGATGGAACGTGGAGTTTGAGCACACTGTCCACAGTGTTTCATGCATTTTTGCAAAAACACGAGAGTGTGAGGCATATACATCCGGTGAGTGGTGAATTCAGAGGGAGAGGAATCACTGGCACGTTTGATGTGGTGGACATTTGTTCAACAATTCACATACTTCTTCACGGTGTTTTCCTCTATGGACACTTCTATGGATGCATTTTCTCTTTGATGGACTTTTTGGAACAATTTTTAATTTATCAGTGATACACACTAGTGTCATTTGATTCAACACACTGGTTTTATAGTTTGGACACTAAGGCATGCTATATCATGAATTTTTGGATTTATTATTATTTAAGGTTGTTTGATCCACTGATTAGAGTGAGACACAGAAGCATTGTATATATCAGCTTAAACATACTGATTGTACACCTTGAACACTAGGGTACGGTACATCACTAACAAGAGCGCCGCTTATATAAATTTTTTTGGGAATTAATATAGATAAGATTTTGTTTATATTTAAAGCGGCAGCTTTGGTTTCACTTGTTTTTTCACATATTTACGCTTTGATTCACACTAATGCCCCGTACACACGGTCGGACTTTGTTCGGACATTCCGACAACAAAATTCTAGGATTTTTTCCGACGGATGTTGGCTCAAACTTGTCTTGCATACACACGGTCACACAAAGTTGTGGGAAAATCCGATCATTCTGAACGCGGTGACGTAAAACACGTACGTCGGGACTATAAACGGGGCAGTGGCCAATAGCTTTCATCTCTTTATTTATTCTGAGCATGCGTGGCACTTTGTCCGTCGGATTTGTGTACACACGATCGGAATTTCCGACAACGGATTTTGTTGTCGGAAAATTTTATGTCCTGCTCTCAAACTTTGTGTGTCGGAAAATCCGATGGAAAATGTGTGATGGAGCCTACACACGGTCGGAATTTCCAACAACAAGGTCCTATCACACATTTTCCGTCGGAAAATCCGACCGTGTGTACGGGGCATAAGTGTTGCAACAGACACTTTGTCCTGAGCACAGTGGTGGGGACTCAAGGAGGGCGCAGTTTGTTTGAGTACCAGTAGCACATAAAGTCTTGTGTTGCCGGGAGGAGTCTGATTATCCTATCTATATCATCCTGCATCCAACCTGTCCGTCAGCGGATCCCCCTTATGAGGAAAGGCCCTGGCTGGGTTTAAGCCAATTGCCCGATTTACCTGCTAGCTGGTAAGCAGGTTCTTCTTCAGGTGTGGGCACGTTTGTTATTCCGATTCACCTAGGTGTTTGTCACTTGACTGAACTATTATCGTCCATCCAAGAACCACTGTATGGACTTGCCATTTGTAGCGCAGCCTTTTTTTCTTTTTATATAGTATACTTGTGTTGTCACATTGTGAGCTGCTGCTTTTGGACTTTATTATATTTTTGGTTTACAGTTGCTCTGAAATTCCAATATTTCCACATATGTTTCAATGTTTATTATTTTTGACCTAGCGCGTTTTTTTTCTTACTATATCTCCTTAGATGACCTCCCCTGCAAAGTGGCTTTTTTGGTTGCTATCACACCTGGCAGATGTGTCTCTGAAATGGAAGCTCTCTCTTGTAAGGAGCCTTTCCTCATTCTTCACAATGACAAAGTAGTCCTATGCCATAGACCGGGGCCGGCAACCCGTCGATCGTGGGCTACCTGTTGACCACGGGTAGGTGACAGGTACACCGGGAACAGGTCTGCACCGCTGACCCCCACCTCCTACTGCTAGCTGCCAGTCTTCGCCCTCCACCTCCTCCACAAAGCCTTTGATTCCCCTCTCTCCCTCCCCTCCTGCCTCCTCAGCTGCTGTCATTAGTAAACAGCAGAAAGCAGGAGGCAGCATAGCACAGGACAGAGGGCAGGCTGGGGAGCTGGCCAAGTTAACTTTTTAACTTTTCCGTAGGTGATTGGCTGCTAGGTCCTAGGCAGCCACTCCCATAGCAGTGTCCTCTACCACCCTTCACATCACCTCCCCCCCCCCAAATCCCTGCATTCTGAGCGCAACGCACTCCTGATCCCTGCATTCTGAGCACAGTGCATTCCTGATCCCTGCATTGTGAGCACAACGCACTCCTGATCCCTGCATTGTGAGCACAACGCACTCCTGATCCCTGCATTCTGAGCGCAACGCACTCCTGATCCCTGCATTCTGAGCGCAACGCACTCCTGATCCCTGCATTCTGAGCGCAACGCACTCCTGATCCCTGCATTCTGAGCGCAACGCACTCCTGATCCCTGCATTCTGAGCGCAACGCACTCCTGATCCCTGCATTCTGAGCGCAACGCACTCCTGATCCCTGCATTCTGAGCGCAACGCACTCCTTATCCCTGCATTCTGAGCGCAACGCACTCCTTATCCCTGCATTCTGAGCGCAACGCACTCCTTATCCCTGCATTCTGAGCGCAACGCACTCCTTATCCCTGCATTCTGAGCGCAACGCACTCCTTATCCCTGCATTCTGAGCGCAACGCACTCCTTATCCCTGCATTCTGAGCGCAACGCACTCCTTATCCCTGCATTCTGAGCGCAACGCACTCCTGATCCCTGCATTCTGAGCGCAACGCACTCCTGATCCCTGCATTCTGAGCGCAACGCACTCCTGATCCCTGCATTCTGAGCGCAACGCACTCCTGATCCCTGCATTCTGAGCGCAACGCACTCCTGATCCCTGCATTCTGAGCGCAACGCACTCCTGATCCCTGCATTCTGAGTTCTAAGCACTCCTGATCCCTGCATTCTGAGTGTAACCCAATCCTTAACCCTGCATTCTGAGCATAACGCACTCCTGAACCCTGCATTTTGAGCGTAACGCACTCCTGAACCCTGCATTCCAAAGGGTAACACACTCTTGAACCCTGCACATTCTTATAATACTTTTTTTTATGTCCTCTGCGTTTGCAGTTTATGTCCATCTACATTTGTAGTTAACAATGTATCATCATCGGCAGTAGATCACAAAGGCAGTGCGTTTTGAACACGTTGCAGGAAACACACATGGAACATTTTCTGGCATTGCGTTCTGGTGTGAACCGGCCATAACAACAGGACACTGCCCGGTGATCTTTGACTTCTTCAGTGTTGATCAAGTAGATCTCCATGTCTCTAAGGTTGCCTACCCCTGTCATAGACTATCCTTCCTTCTTAAGGTGGTATCAGTCTTCCACCGCAATGAACACATAGTCCTTTCATCTTTGTTTTCTCCTCCAAAGCACCCAAAGAAAATTGCTCTTCATTGTCTGAATGAAGTCAGAGATATCAGTCTACCTCAAAGCAACAGCTTCTATTTGAAAGACTCCCCATTCATCCTATCCTCAGGACCTTGCAACATCCTATCCTCAGGACCTCAGGACCTCGCAAGGGACCACCTGTTTTTAAGTCCACCATTGCTCGATGGATAAGACAACTGATAGCTAGAGCTTACACTCTAAAGAAGGAAACTCCTGCTTTGCTTTTACATGACCAATCCAGCAAGTTGGTGGGCGTTTCTTGAGCATTCCAGCACCAGGCCTCTGTGGCCCAGCTTTGTAAGGCTGGCACTTGTTCCTAAACGTTTTACCAGGTGTACATCCAGTCTTCTGTGGATGCAGCTTTCAGCCGCATGGATCTTGCAGTGTCAATCTGAAGGTGGAGCTTTTGACCCTTGTTATTGCTGGGCCTGTTGGCACAATTGGCCCCCAATATAAATTCTAATATAGTCTTAGTAATAACACTCTGTAACTAAAATGCTGTCACTATGGATAGGACCCATTACTCCAAATACTTCTTGCTCACCAATTGGAAGGGTTACTTTAGTTAGTTGTTTCTAGAGTTGTTTCTAGAGCTTACACTCTAAAGAAGGAAACTCCTGCTTTGCTTTTACATGACCAATCCAGCAAGTTGGTGGGCGTTTCTTGAGCATTCCAGCACCAGGCCTCTGTGGCCCAGCTTTGTAAGGCTGGCACTTGTTCCTAAACGTTTTACAAGGTGTACATCCAGTCTTCTGTGGATGCAGCTTTCAGCCGCAAGGATCTTGCAGTGTCAATCTGAAGGTGGAGCTTTTTTTTGACCCTTGTTATTGCTGGGCCTGTTGGCACAATTGGCCCCCAATATAAATTCTAATATAGTCTTAGTAATAACACTCTGTAACTAAAATGCTGTCACTATGGATAGGACCCATTACTCCAAATACTTCTTGCTCACCAATTGGAAGGGTTACTTTAGTTAGTTGTTTCTAGAAGGAACTTCCTGCCAGTTACACCCCTGTTTTGAGGAGTGTACTCCATTTAATTTCAGCTAATCCTCATTAAAGCCCACAATTTCACCTACTCCTATTGCATCTACTCCTAGTTCATTCATCATAAATGCAACATTTAACTGAAAATTACTTGCAGTCTCCTAAGGGTTTGCTTGTACAGCAGCATATTTTCCCAGACTCCTGATTCTCACCTTGGTATTGAAATCCTTTTTATAACTTTTACATGTGCTGTTGTCTAGCAGTCCTTGTCAATCACAGGAATACAGGTGTTCTAGTTTGTGTGGAGTATTCATTTCCGTATTCAACTATCCAGACTCATCTGAAAGAGGCACAGCCAAGGACAGAACCTCTGTCCCTAATAACACTACTCCAACCAATAAGTGAACCACCACTCTGAGTGTCCTCTGAACTCAGCCCCCTATCATGCTCCTCCAGGTAATTAATTCAAGCCATTGCAGTACACAGTCTTGCATACAATTTGACCTCAAACAGCAATGTCTGTGACACACTTACATAAAGTACACCATTATATACTTTAACACATTTCTTTTAGATTGCCTACTTATAGCATGTATAAATAACATGTCTGCCTGTCTATCATACAGCAGGATTTTATAGAATTCCTAGAACATGAATTTCCTTTTCTAAAAATACATGGTTATCTTTCTGTGGTTCATAGTGTTCTGAAATTGCAGTATTTCACTTTTAGTAGCTGCTGAGAAATTAGCTATTGCTCATTACATTCTCAATAGAGAGTTGATGGTTACTTGTTTATGACCTTGCCATCAGCCACCAGGACAAAAGCACTTCTTCCATCTGCCACCTAGAGTCTTAACTGACAAAGCAGGCCCCCAGTATGGTGAGCAGCAGCTGATTGGCTGTTAGTAGCATTCTGGCTTTGAATGACAATGGATGAGGGAGTGAGGAAAGACTGAGATTAATCCTGCAGAAGAAGGCTGTAAACTCTAACAGAAATATAACTGCTGAATGGAAAAGAAATAATACTGTTAATTTATATGTCCAGGCACAGCTATCGGCCGCAGATATCTTTCTTGTCAGGCTAATAAGGAAAAAGGCAAACGCGATGCTACAAAATGGAATATTCAAAGCACCTAGGGTGAGTAATGAACTGTGCAACTGGCTAGCTTAATTAGCTTCTCTTTTTCTTGCTTTATACAATAGGCATGAAGGATAAAAATGTGTCTAAGAAGTCTTGTTCAATCACAGGGCAATCTTGCTAGATTATTAGTACAGATGACATGCCTGCAATTTTTATTTCCTTGAACCCTTCATTCCCCGTCGCCCTGTCACACATTAATAGATTAGATTAAAAATCCAACAGACTTGTTTTTATTCCAATATATTAGCTAATTTAGAACAATTGGTCCCTAAAACCTCTGTTCTTGTTCTAGAGGAATTTTGTATGTGTTTGTTTTATTGAGAATGAAAAAAGCTTGCAAGGATGACAAAGCAAGGTGTTTGTGAGGCTAAAAGAGATCAGAGAAGGCTGTATGCACACTGTACAGCATGCTTAAAACTGAGGTTTGGGATTTTCCCAAAATGTTTTCCCAGGTAATAATGTGTCTTGATTGTGTTTTTGGAATGTTTCCGCTCCAGAAACAGTCTTATCACTTTCTTGTTTATAATTGGATAATGGATACCTGGCAAATAAGACCTAGGCAAATAAGGTCATTTAGTGAAACCGGTGCAATTGTTATAGCATTATATGATGTCTGATTTTAAACTATCCATACAATTAAATGGTACTTCATGCTTGTTTACCTTCCTAAATTATAGTTTTCAGCAGTTAGTTTTCAGCAGACAATGTGCTTTTAGCAGTACTATGCAGTTTATAAGTCTTGCTGTTATGCATATTAGCCAAATTTTCAGGATTAATCAGTAAAACATCATAGTACTGAATTAAAAGCTCAAGTGTGTGTATTGTCTAAAATGCCCTTAGATATAGTTAGTTATAATTGATTGGTGCTTTGGGAACCTTAAAATGATTAAATATTAGTAATTGTAATTGCTAGATGGATTTTTATTTTAAAACATTTACAAAACTATAATTTTATTATGTTAATATGGTGTTTGTAGCTTCTTTTTTACCTGCAAAGAAAATGTTATGTAAACCTGTACTTTACTCATACTGGACAAATAACAGGTATAATTACTTAAGGCAATTTAAGCAACCTATACTTGCCTCCCCCACACTCCTTCACTGTCTTAGAAATATCCAGTACTTTTGTGTATGGGTAAATACAGAACACCCCCTGCCTCCCTACAGTGGAGTGTTTGGGGGGGGGGGGGTATGTAGCCCTGAATAGGTTTCAACTGACTAGTAAAGCAAGTCCATAGCTTATGCAATTTTCTTTCCTGCAAATTTCTCAATTCCCCCTTCAACACAGTGAGTGTTGATGGCAGAAATGCTCCAGTGGAGCTATTGTATTCTCCTGGCGGGGGTCACGGGCAGCCATCCCTGCCCGGAAAACACAGTGACTACTGCTTGCGGCTATAGCCGCTGGCAATAATCGCATGCTAAAAATCTGACATGCTAGGTAAACCCAAGTCATTTGTTGGATTGACTTGGGTACAATCAGTAGCAAAGCTAGGCATTCTTTCACCTGGAGCAAAGACTCAGTTTGGCACCCCCCTTTCCTGAAAAAGGACGATGTCCGTAGTTTTTTATTTTTATTATTTAATTTCCATTTTTTCATTATTTTTTACAATTGTATTATTTTTTTACAATAATATATTACACCGATGTGTACATCAGTGTCCCCCTTACATCAATGCTCCCTTACATCAGTGTCAACCTTACATCAGTTTCCCCCATTACTTTAGAATCCCCCCTAACATCAGAGTCCCTCCTATCATCAGTATCCCCCCTTACATCAGATTCCAACCTTACATCAGTGTCCCCCTTTTATCAATGCCCCACCTTACATTAGTATTCCGCTTTACATCAGCGTCCAGCCTTACATTGATGCCCCCATCTTACTTCAGTGTCCCCCCCCCCCCCCCCTTACATCAGTGTTCCCCCTTACATCAGATTCCCTCCTTACATTGTTGTCCCCTCTTACATCAGTGTCTACTCCTACATCAGAGTCCAACCTTACATCAGCGCCCCCCCCCCCCCTTATATCAATGACCCACCTAACATCAGTCATTCAAATTGGTTATTGGCACAAAGATGTAGGTGCTGGTGTGTGCCTGGAGTTCTAAATTTAATCAATATAGTTAAATATTTTCAAGATCTATAAAATACTCCATAAGCCCATCAAAAAGTCAATAGGTAGGTTTACTTTAGTGGCAGCTCAGTGTTGATGCAAGAAGCAGCTCAAGGGCACAACTGAGGAGAAAGCACAAGCCATATACTAGGTGCAGCATATATGTATTTTAACATACAAAAGTAACACTCTTGTTAGCTACATTAAAATCCATATATGCTGCACTTAGTATAGCGCTTGTGCTTTCTCCTCAGTTGCCACCTCACATTAGTATCCCCTTTACATCAGTGTCCCCCTCTTATATCAATGGCTCACCTTACATTAGTATCCCTCTTTACATCAGTGTCCCCTCGTACATCAGAGCACCCCCTTACATCAGTGTCCCCCCTTACAACAGTGTCCCACCTTATTTCAGAACACCCCCCCCTTACATCAATTCCCCACTTTACATTAGAGTCCTTCCTTACATCAGTGTGCCCCCATAATTCAGTGTCCCCTTTTAATTCAGAGCCTCCCCTTACATCAGTTTGCCCCTTTATATCAATGTCCCCTCTTCAATTCGCACCAGTGTCTCCCCCCATTTACAATAGTGTCTTCCTTGCATCAGTCCCCCCTTATCTCAGTGTCCCCTCTTACTTCAGAGCCCCCCCTTACATCAATTCCCCCCTTCTATATCAGTGTGTGACATGCCATAGTGCCTGTCTTGCATTAGAGCTTCCCCATATATCAGTGCCCCCCTTACATCAGCATATCCCCACCTTACATAAATTCCCTTCCCCCTTAGGACAGTGTGTCCTCCTTTACATCAATGTACCCCCTTACATCAATTTGCTCCCCTCCCCCCTATCAGGGTGCCCTCCTTACATCAGTGTGCCCCCCCCCCCCTTTACATCAACGTGCCCCCCTTCAACATGGTTTTAGCAGTACAGGGGGGACCCCACTCTTAGGCAGTGCAGTTGTAGTAGCAGAACAGATCTTTCAGCTGCAGCTGCTCCTGACACTGTCAGTTTCTGCAGCTCAAAGATCAGTCCTGTGGGAGGGGGGGCATACTTGCAAAGCTCCTGTTCAGCCCAGGGGATCTGTTATCTCCAAGGCACATTCCTCCACCTGGTCCTGTGTGCACAGGATCTTGTATTTCCTCTGACACTTTGGGGTCCCTGGGGACAGACTATTGACGCTGACACAAGTGGAGGGGGGGGGCACATGTGTCTTCCTGAGCACAGCATAGCCAGACAGGCATCTGAGTTGTAGGCTCCCACACCCCTCTGCCTCTCCAGGGCTCCTTAAGACAGATCACTCGTGCTGTGTATTGGCACCAGGAGCTGAAAGAGGCCACTCACAGGTTCCCCTGCGTACTTTATATTAGCCCCACTCTCCTACCACTCCCTCTATGAGCACCTGCTGACACTGTCAGCCTTGGTGCCCCTCTCAATGTAGCGCCCGGGGCACATGTCCCCCTGCCCCTTCCTACTTTTGGCCCTGGGTATAATCAGCCTGCCCATACACGGATCAAATCTTAGATGGTCCTTGCTGAACCAGCTGAGATTCGACCCATCTATGGCCAGCTTTGCACAGTAACCTTGAATCACATGACAGCGGATTAGGGTGGGGGGGGGTGGGGGGGGGGGTAGGCACAGTGAAGGTAAGTGTAAGATGCAGAAAATCTCTCCTGTAAAGTAAACATATTTTACGTTGTACTTTGGCCAGTATGAGTATAGTACAGTTTGTGTTTAAGAAATTTTTGGAATGCTAGAAAATGTCTGTCAATTGATAAGAGATTCTCCTTTCAAAGTTCTTTTTTCCCCTCAAAAGCTCAAGAATTATACTAAGGTCCCATTAAAATCTGGCCAGCCCATTTTGTTGCATTAACACATTGGCATTACAATGTTGTTTTAAAACAGCCCATTTACAATAGACCTACAGTTTACCAGACCGGCACTATTTTCTCTGCCACAATGCAAGGCGCTTTGGTGTGTTACTGTCGATATGGTGCAACACAGGTGCATTGTTATAGTGCGTCAAGGTGCCATTCAGAATAAATGCACTGCAGTATTGTGGTAATGTACACTACTGACATGCATACATTTGGATGGGCCATTCAAATTAGCTATAGGACAGTCAAAAGCCTTGCATCATTTGTTTTATTGGCTTATTAAAGTGAACTACTACTTCCTGTTTAGCATTACTACTTCCTAGGTCATCTGTCTCCCTGAACAGAAGTGATGATGCTGATTCATTATTCAGTGAGAAAGCTGGAGAGGGAGAGGTGACACATGAAACTGCATTGCTAAACAAAGCAGAAGATTTGCTTAAAGCCATGTTTGGATATATTTAAATAGTTAAATTGATCACCCTTGGATTGCTGTAACTATGCCTATACCATACCTGCATGATCTCTCTAGAAGCTGGAAATCATGTAGTAGACACCACAACTACAGTTATCTCCATTATCTTCTGGGTCCCTTGCTGAGCAACTTTTCTACTGCCTTGTGAATGCAGGAAGTCACCTGCTCGGCATGGTTGCCATTCAGAGATCACTCTGCCTTTTTTCAATGAATGCAAAGCGTTCTCTGAATAGACAAGGTGAACGTCATGCTCTTCACCTTGTCCAATCAGAGAATGCTTTGGATTCATTAAGAAAACAAAGCATTCTCTGAATGGTACCTGTCCTGAGCAGGTGATCTCCTGTGCTCACAATGCAGCAGGGCAGCCGCTTGGCATGGGACCCAGAAGCTGGTGGAGATCACTGTATTATTGGTATCTACTATCACGATTTTAATCTTTTAGAGCTATGCATAGTTACAGTGCCCCAAGATATACCCATGTATCCATACCAGGAATTCCTCTGTGCGCAGAACTGTGAGTTATGTGCCTATGCATTTTGTATAAATCAAGATTGGCTGTACAGAATTACAAATCTTTTGACAGGTAAAACCATAAACATGCATCTATTCCAAATGTTTATCTAGCTCAGGATTTTGCTTTAATGCAGCTACAAAAATTTCTGCATGTCCTCTTTATGCCTCGGTATCTTATTATAGAAACAATTATAACACATTAGCACTTGATGGCAAAAAAATTGGCTCACGGCTTTGGCACACAATCTGATTCTTGTTTCACTTTTTACTACAAGCCATGCAGTTTTGTTCCACAAATGAAATCAGTTCCAAATTATATGTACTATGTACCCCTTATGTAAAATGCAGTGATAAAGTAAGTTAGAAACAACGTGTGTAACCATATAAGGGATGCCTGCTTATTGAAGTACTCTGAATTGCCCTTGCAGACTAAAAAACTAGCAGGAGGATAGATACATTTTGGAATATAGTTGGATGCTCACTCACTGCCATACATTTTTCTGGGTTGGTCACTGGGGACTAAGAGAAAGCAAAATAATTAATATATTTAGCTTTGTATTTACACCTGGTAGCCAAACTGTGCCCCTATAATACTTATTATGCTGACTAAGTCTAGTGCAAATCATTATATTACCCCTGTCCTTGAAGCTGTATAAAACCCAAGAGGAAAAATTTAATATATTGCAGCTTACAAATCATTAGATGTAGTGGCTGCATTGGCTACATCACTGTACTTTCATTTGTTTAGAATGGCAGTCAGTATATAGATATATGTTTGCAAGCATGACTGTAAATTTGGAAATTGGGTAGCCAATTGTATGAGGCAATCCCCCTTGACCCCCCCCCCACACACACACACACACACACACACTCTCTCGTTCCTTCTTTTATTAGCCTCTACATGCCTATAATTCCACCAATGGTTACATGGCTTTCATCTACTCCACATTGGAACCTTTAATCTACCTGATTTTCTTTTTTTTTTTATCTTCCCTTGTTTTTATTCTTTCTTCTTTCATTTCATTCATATGCCTTTCAAACCCCTAGGGTCTGCAAGACTGTGCCACATTGTATGTCTTTGCCCTCTCAGCACTCCTAACACCTCAGAAATGTGGGACAAATTTAAAGTGGAAGTAAAGGCAAAATCAAACTAACTCTAAACCTACTCCAGCCCACATTCCAAGCCTGATCTATTTAGCCCTGTAAAGAAAAGATCGATATACTTACCTATTTTGAAGCCGCTCCAGTCCGGTCTCCAGCGGTGCGTGTGCAGGAGAAAGCCAACAACGGCGGGGGAAATCCCTTGGAAGTGACGTCACCCTAAAGCCGCATACACACGAGCGGAATGTCTGACAGAAAAAGTCAGACGGAAGCTTTTCATCGTCTATTCCGATCGTGTGTGTGCCTCATCGGACTTTTTTTTTCTAAAATTCTGATGGACCTAGAAATAGAACATATTCTAAATATTTCCGACAGAACCAATTCTTATCGAGAAAAACGCTTGTCTGTATGCTGTTCCGACGGACCAAAAATGACGCTTGCTCTGAAGCAAGTACGAGACGGAAGCTATTGGCTACTGGATATTGAACTTCCTTTTTCTAGTCCCGTCGTATGTGCTGTACGTCACCGCGTTCTGGACGGTCGGACTTTGGGTTGGCCGTGTGTAGGCAAGACCGCTTGAATGGAATTCCGTCGGAGTTCCGTCGGAGAAACCTTCGGAGTTTATTCCGACGGCAAAACAGGTCGTGTGTACGCGGCAATAGACTTACTATAGGGCTTCCGATGTCGGCTGCCTCTTCTGCACACCGAAGCCACCACTGACCACTCAACCTGGGATCGGACCGGAGCGGCTGCAAAATAGGCAAGTATAGCGATCTTTTCTTTACAGGGCTAGATAGATTAAGCTTAGAGTGTGGGTAGGAGTAGGTTTAGTTAGTTAGGTTTTGCCTTTAGTTCCACTTTAATTTCTACAGTCGACAGTTGGAGAGGGGTCTATGCTGTTCCAGAAAGAGGTAGAACTTCCCTCCCCTGTGTTTTCTTTTTCCTTTTTCTTATTAGTGATTTAACATGAACAGTCAAACCAAGCAAAGTGGATACTCAATGGCCTGTTTGTTACCAATTATTGTAACTTTTTGTAAAACTCAATAAAGATTACTGAAATACAATTGCAATTGCAGAGATCTATTATGCAGTAAGTAGTAAATATTAGTGCGTGTGTATTTTTTAAAAACAAAATTTTATTACGGATTTACTTTACTAAAGCCTCGCTCTCGCTATGTGCAGAGACGTGAGTGTTTTTACACCTGTTTCTGCATGAATACAAAGAAAACAATTATCCTTTATGTGCACTGTTCACACCACATCACTGGTATCATATCTGGCTTTTTCTGCCCTTGCAGAGAATTTATATTATATATATTTCCAAAAAAAAACATGTCATTTGATTTAAGTTAGATAGAGTAGGCACTGGCAGGCACTTACAGTGTATTGTGTATATATATGCATCCCAGGTGTTATGTGTGTGTGTGTATATATATATATATATATATATAATACACTGTATTCAGTTTAGCTAGATTCGTTCCTGTTATTCTCTTCCTAATATACTGACAGACAGGCAGGTGTTTTTACAGTATTTACAGTTAGTGTACTGTGTACCCTGCACAGTTGCACCTACAGTATAGTTACCTGAAGACAAGTGCTTGTGTTCTTCTTCTGATCCTATTAATAGCACAGGCAGGCTCTTGAAGTATTTACAGTTAGTGTACTGTGTGCCCTGCACAGTTGCACCTATAGCTATCTGAAGATAAGTGCTGGTGTGCTTCTTCTGATCCTATTAATACCACAGGCAGGCATTCTACTAGCTGCTGTATAATCAGTATATATATACATCCCAGTTTTGTGCAGCTACATCTCACTGCAGTGCAGGCCATTAGTATGTCTGGAAGGCCAACAAGGAGAGGCAGACAGTCACAAGCCAATAAAAGAGGGCAAGCAGGCTCTGTGTCTAGAGGCAACAGTGCTGGTCATGGACGCGCTTGTCCTTTTTCGGCAGCTGGCCATGTTGAGCCGCAACATGTGGATGACCAAGCCGTCCTCATCCTCCTCATCCTCTCTCACCCAGGCTCAGGGTACATTGTCTGGCAAAGCAGCAGCTGCCAATGCAGCCTCTTCCCTCGGCTCAATGGCATCAGTCACTCTTTCCCTAGCCCCACCATGTCCTCCTGAAGAGTCCCCCGAACTGTTTGACCACAGTGTTGGGTACATGCTCCAGGAGGATGCCCAGCGTTTTGAAGGCTCCGATGATGGTACTCAGCTAAAGGAAGGCAGTAACGTGAGCCCAGACTGAGGGGATGCCCAAGAAGGACAGCAATCTGGCAGTCATGTTCCCCCAGCTGCAGCATACTGCCAGCTTTGCTCCAGTGATGAGGAGGGAGGGGAAGATGAGGTCACTGACTCCATGTGGGTGCCTGATAGGAGAGAGGAGGAGGAGGAGGCACATCACCAACGAGGCAGCATGCCCTCCAGGGGCCAGCTTAAGGGCAGCACACCGACTGCATCACAGCACAGAGCTCGGTATGTGCAGGGCGCTGCTGTCTCTGAGCGTTATTCCAAAAGTTCTTTGGTGTGGGCTTTTTTGAGACGAGTGCATCAGATCCCACCGCTGCTATTTGCAACATATGTCTCAAGCGTATCTCGCGTGGCCAAAACATCACCTGCTTGGGCACCACATGCTTGACCAGACATATGTTGACCTGCAATGCAGTTCGTTGGCAAGCGTACCTAAAAGGCCCACATCAAAGAACAAAGAGGACCTCTCCTTGCTCCTCATCAGCTGAGATCTCCAACCGCACTATACCTTCAGTCTTCTCTGAGACCTGCACTGAGAGTAATGAAGATGTAGAATTAGGTGTGTCACAGCCAAGTACTTGCGGGCAATCTGCTATCGGTACATCGACCTCAGATTGTACTAGGCAAATTTCCCTGCCCTAGCTGCTGCACCGCTGAAAGAAGTTCACTCCCAGCCATCCACATGCCCAGTGGTTGAATGCTAGCTTGGCTAAATTGCTAGCACTTCAACTGCTGCCTTTTCAGTTGGTGGACTCTGCACCCTTCCGTGAGTTTGTGGAATGTGCAGTTCCTCAGTGGCAGGTTCCCAAACGCCACTTTTTCTCATGGAAGGCGATTCCGGCTCTCTACCGGCATGTGGAAGGCAATGTCTTGGCCTCGCTGGACAGGGCGGTCAGCGGTAAGGTGCATATTACCGCTGACTCATGGTCCAGCAGGCATGGACAGGGACGTTACCTATCTTTCACGGCGCATTGGGTGACTCTTCTGGCAGCTGGGAAGGATGCAGGACAAGGTGCAGTAGTGTTGGAGGTTGTTCCGCCACCACGCCTCCAAAATGCTACTACTGGTTATTCTGACACACCTCTCTCCTCCACCCCCTCCTCCTCTTCTTCTTCCTCCATGGCCTTTTCCTGTGCTTTGTACACGGAACCAGCGTTGCTCCGTAGGCGTTCAAGGGGCTACGCAAATACGCAGGCCAAAAGATGCCATGCGGTGCTTGAGCTGGTGTGCTTGGGGGACAGGAGCCACACTGGGGCAGAGATTCTGTCAGCTCTGCAGGGGCAGGCTCAGAGGTGGTTGATGCCACGCCAGCTTCAGCCAGGAATGGTGATTTGTGACAATGGCACCAACCTCCTCTCCGCCCTCCGACAGGGACAACTGACCCATGTGCCCTGTTTGGCTCACGTCCTTAACTTGGTGCAGCGGTTCTTGGGCAGGTACCCGGGCTTACAGGATGTCCTGAGGCAGGCCAGGAAAGTCTGTGTGCATTTCCGCCGGTCATATAATGCCAGTGCTCGGCTGGCTGACCTCCAAAAGGAATTTAACCTGCCCAAGAACCGCCTAATCTGTGACATGCCCACCAGGTGGAACTCAATGTTGGCCATGCTGCAGCGGCTGCACACGCAGCAGAGGGCCATCAATTAGTACCTGTGCGACTATGGCACCAGGACAGGGTCAGGGGAGCTTGTTTTTTTTCCCCACGCCAGTGGGCCATGATCAGGGATGCATGCACTGTCCTGTCACCATTTGAGGAGGCCACAAGGATGGTGAGCAGTGACAGTGCATGCATCAGTGACACATGTCCCCCTTGTCCACCTGTTGGAGCACACGCTGTGTGGAATAATGGACAGGGCACTAGAGGCAGGAAGAGGAGGACTTCCTTACCTCTCAAGGCCCCCTTTATCCAGAGAGTGTTCCTGCATGCCCGCCAATCACACAGGAAGAGGAGGAGGATTGTGTCAGCATGGAGAGGAGGATTGTGTCAGCATGCTGAGCCTGGCACTCAGCATCAGCAGCAGTCTTCAAGGGATCATTTACAGTCCCAAGAAACCCATGGACTTGTATGTGGCTGGGAGGAGGTGGCTGCGGATCATGTCGTCCTTAGTGACCCAGAGGACTTCGGACCGAATGCCTCAGAAAACCTATGCTGCATGGCCTACCTGATTCTGCAAAGCCTGCAGAAGGATCCTCGTATTGGTGGTTTCAAGGAGAGGGATCGTTACTGGCTGGCAACCCTCCTTGATCCACGTTACAAGGGTAAGGTTGCAGACTTTATCTTGCCGTCACAGAGGGAGCAGAGGATGAAACATCTTCGGGAGGCCTTGCAGAAAGGTCTGTGCAACGTGTTCCCAGAGACTGGGAGGTTACAAACTCCTGTTCCTGGACAACGTGTTGCTGAGGCTTCGGTCTGTCAAAGAAGGAGCGGTGGAGAAGGTGGCCGTCTGACCGATGCGTTCAGACAATTTTTTAGTCCGCAGCCCCAAGGTATGATTGGTTCCAGCAACCATCGCCAGCGTCTGTTTTACATGGTGCAGGAATACCTAGGGGCAAGATCTGACTTGGACACCTTTCCTACCGAAAATCCTCTGGGTTACTGGGTCTTGAGGATGGATCACTGGCCAGAGCTTGCACAGTATGCAATTGAGCTACTGGCCTGTCCTGCATTCAGCGTTCTTTCGGAGCGCACATTCAGTGGGGAGTGGGGAGTATGTTTTTTAAATAAATATCATCAGGATAATACACTATGGAGTTTCTTTTTTATTCATGATTTGGAACGATACTGACTGAGCAAGTTGGAGGTGTACATCATTATAGAGCCCAGGAGTGGCTCCAAAGCGTGTTTAGACATAGTTTGGTTACTGTGTCACATGCTCAGAGGTGAGCGCATAAGCTTTTGGGGGGTCACCGAAGTGCACCAAAGCATGTTTTTTTCTACTACACCCTTTGGATGAGCATGCTGGATGTCACCATTGATGGACATTGTGTTACTTCCACATTTTTATTCATCACTTATAAACGTTCTTTCATTTATATTAATTTTCTTTTGGAAATAGTGTGTGCTTTTTAGTTCATGTTTTGCACTTTGATTTCAGCATTATATATGCACGTTGCACTTATATAATTGTCACTTATTATCGTGGTTTAATAGTTGTCACTTATCAAATATTGTCTTCGATTTATTGGTTATATTTATCACCGGTCACTTATGAATTGGTATTTATTTATTTAACATATACAGATTTTTATTTGGGGTTCTATATATGTTTTTTTCTAGCGCAACACATTTATTTACATATCTCGCTATTGCACGGTTATGAAACGTGGTCAGCGTTTGCAGCTGGTTATCATTATCTTTTTAGCCTATAGGCACTGATCTGTCAGTGGCTCACAAGATTTTTCCTTTATTTGCACATTCAGTGCTGCTGGAGGCTTTGTAACCGATCACAGGGTGCGCCTGTCCACCGACTCGGTCGATCGACTGACCTTCATAAAAATGAATCAGTCTTGGATCACCACCAGCTACCAAGCACCTGATACGGATGTAACCAAATCATTTTTTTTTAAATGTCAGATCCCTTCAAGACTATCCTCTTCCTCCTCATTGATCATGCTGATAGCTTGTAAGAATATTTTTGGTTCTGGGCGCCGCCACCAGTGGCTAAGGCCCAATTTTTACAATTTTTGATGCAATATTTTACAAGGAGGGTTTGTTGCTGCGCTCAACTAGAGTATTTGTGAGGGGTTGCAGTGTTGTGGCACCAGCACCAGTGCCTAATGCCCAATTTTTCAGCCCCTGTTTATTAGGGGCGTGTAATTACAATTTTTGATGCAATATTTTGCAGGAGGGCTCATTCCTGCATTCCAACTAGAGTATCTGTGAGGGGTTGCAGTGTTGTGGCACCGGTGCCTAAGGCCCAATTTTTCCGCCCCTGTTCAACAGGGACATGTAATTACAATTCTTGATCTAATATTTCACAGCAGGGCCCGTTTCTGCACCCACCAAGAGTAACTGTGAGGACTTACAGTTTTGTGGCAGCAACACCACCACCACCACCAAAGGCCCAATTTTTCTGCCCCTGTTCAACAGGTGCATGTAATTACAATTCTTGATCTAATATTTCACAGCAGGGCCCGTTCCAGCGCCCACCAAGAGTAACTGTTAGGACTTACAGTGTTGTGGCAACACCACCACCACCAAAGGCCCAATTTTTCTGCCCCTGTTCAACAGGTGCATGTAATTACAATTCTTGATCTAATATTTCACAGCAGGTGCATGTAATTACAATTCTTGTGAAATATCACAGCAGGGCCCGTTTCTGCACCCACCAAGAGTAACTGTGAGGACTTAGTGTTGTGGCACCAGCACCACCACCACCAAAGGCCCAATTTTTCTGACCCTGTTCAACAGGGGCATGTAATTACAATTCTTGATCTAATATTTCACAGCAGGGCCCATTCCTGCGCCCACCAAGAGTAACTGTGAGGGCTTACAGTGTTGTGGCAACACCAACACCTAAGGCCCCAATTTCTGCAGAGTATATAGGGCAGGCCCCTACTTTCAAACATCCCACTTACAAACGACTCCTACTTGCAAACGGAAGGAGACAACAGGAAGTGAGATGAAATCTACCCCTAGGAAGGGAAATTCTCTCCTGTAAGAGTTAATATTGGAAAAACGTGTCTCCTCTCCAATGATGCTTTATCCTTGTTTCACTAAAAACACCAAATTGTCAAAAAACATTTGTCATTGGGACAGGAAGTGAAATCTTCTGAAGAGGTGCACAGACAGCAAAACAAATGTCACAGGGGTGATAACCCTTCCCTATGTCTTCCAAAAAGCTTAAAATAGATTTTTTGGCTGGAGCTACACTTTAAAAATGTACCAGTTCAAAATTACAAACAGATTCTACTTAACAACAAACCTACAGTCCCTGTCTTATTTGCACCGCCTGTATACTGCTGTTCAGAGTATATAGGGCCTGGGGGCCCCACGCATTTCCTTTTTTTAATTTGGGTGCGGGGTTCCTCTTAATATCCATAAAAGACCCAAAGGGCCTGGTAATGGACTGGGGGGGTACCCATGCCGTTTGTCTCACTGACTGTCATCCATATTGCCGGGACCCGACATTACAATAAAGCCGCAAGCATTTTTAAATTACTTTTATTCCTTTAAAAATTTCATTTTGTGCAGGGACTGTTCTAAGCACGGGAAACACGCGCCACTTTACAGGCATACTATAGACACCCCCCAGGTACAATATTTAAAGTAATATTTCACTTTTTTTTTTTTTTTCACTTTAACCACTTGCTTACTGGGCACTTTAACCCCCCTCCTATCCAGACCAATTTTCAGCTTTCAGCACTGACGCACTTTGAATGACAATTGCACGGTCATACAACACTGAACCCAAATGAAATTTTTATCATTTTTTCCCCACAAATAGAGCTTTCTTTTGGTGGTATTTGATCACCTCTGTGGTTTTTATTTTTTGTTAAAAAAAATGTAAAAAGACTGAATTAAAAAAAAAAAATATATATATATATATATATATATATATATATATATATATATATATATATATATATATATATATATATATATATATATTTTATATTTTGTTATGAAAAAATTAAAACAGGTAATTTTTCTCCTTCATTGATGTACGCTGATGATGCGGCACTGATAGGCGGCAGTGATGGGCACTGATGGGTGGCAGTGAAGGGCACTGATGGGTGGCAATAATGGGCACTGATCTGTTACACTGATAGGCAGCACTGCTAAGTGGCACTGATTGGCACTACTGGTGGGCATTGATAGCTGGCACTTGTGGGCACTGTTCGGTGGCACTTGTGGGCACTGTTAGGGGGCAATTTGGGCACTGTTAGGTGGCACTGTGGGCACTGTTAGGTGGCACTGTTAAGTGGCAAAGATGAGGCAGATGTGCCTCTTCGACTTCGGGACCTTTGTCCCTCTCATCTGAGACGGTGATCGGCTTTTTTTTCTACTCACGCTATCAGCGTGAGTAGAAAAAAAAACGATTACCGATCTTTTGTTTACATCATGTGATCAGCTGTCATTGGCTGACAGCTGATCATATGGTAAGGGGCCGGGACCGGCCCCTTACTCGGATCGGTGATCAGCCGAGTCTCAGTGACTCGGTGATCACAGCGCGCTCGGCCTCCCGGGTATTCAGGTCCACGCTGTGGCCGTCGTTCGGCCATAGCGTGGATGGCAAGTGGTTACGCATCATTAAAATCACTGCTCCCGAAAAAACGTCCGTTTTTAAAACTTTTTTTTGCATTGATAAATGTCCCCTGGGGCAGGACCCGGGTCTCCAAACCCTTTTTAGGACAATACAATGCAAATTAGCCTTTAAAATTAGCACTTTTGATTTTGAACGTTCGAGTCCCCTAGACTTCAATGGGGTTCAAAAGTTTGCGCAAATTTTCGGTCCGTTCGCAGGTTCTGGTGCGAACCGAACTGGGGGGTGTTCGGCTCATCCCTACACATGATGTGCACAAGCCTATGCAAGTCAAATCTCAGCACTTTTTCTACTAGTTTTTATGCATGTATGCTGTAAACATGGTCTTAGTGCCAATTCACACCAGAATTGCGCAGGAACGCGTTCCTGTGCAATTAGCTTTTCAGTCCATTCTTTTGAATGAGCTGAGATCGCATGGGATTGCACCAAAATGTAGTGTATGCACCACTTTTAAAACTCGCTGCAACCAGATTGCATAGTACTGCGGTACCATGCGATCCGGTGTAGACAAACAAGCTGCGTTCCGGTGTGAACAAGCCCTTAAGGTTTTGTTACATGGATCAGTTGAATGTACTGTATGCAGGCTATTTTTTACAATATTCGCAAATTTAAAAATGAAGTACCCCTGGGTACCTTAACAGCAGTGCATGCCACAGCAACTGGTGTACACGACCTGGGCACCCCTGGATACCCTTAGGAGAACAATGTTCCCCACAGCAAATGGTGGCTGTGACCGAATTGTGCTAATAGTGGAAGAGGCTAAAAGAAGTTTGGTCAAATAAAACCTGAACCTAATCTACACTGGGTCCACAGTATGTAATATATGGAGTGCAGGGCCAGAAGTGCATAATGCACAGAGTTAAGAGGTCAAAAGTGAATAACTCCCAAGCAAAAATTACATCCTCGTCCCAATACAAATCCCCCACCCCAATGACAAAACCACCTCCAAGTGCAAATTTTACTTAAAGGCTAAGTCCACCTTTTTCGGCAAAAGTTCACTTTTCATAATAAATCAAAGCGTTTTCCATTGTAATTTCTGGCCCAGCTTTAGATTTTCATCTGTCTATTTGGATTTTTAAAAATGTTTTTAGATTCCATCACTTCCTGTAGATCATTTCCAAACATGCACTTCCTTGCTGCATCACAGAAGAGGGCATGATAGGACGTGTTCACCTGTCTTGACCACACCTCCCTCATTACTATAACACCTCTTGTGTTATTTCTGCTCACTTTCTGTACAATCTGATTGTACAATATCCTTTAGATCTACCATTAGCTATGTAGTGCAAGGGCCTTGTCTAAATTGATGCATATTGAATAGATTGTTCAGGTGTGTCCTTCTATTCCATAGTTCTGATAAATCTAACGGAAATTTTACAGAGATTGTACAATCAGCTTGCATAGTGTATGGCCATCTTTATATAAGAACATACGAGGGAGTGGACGGAGACACTCCGCTGTCAGGCCCCATTCACATCTCTGTGTAGAGGGGACTCAGTCCCACATGCGTTTTTTGGAGTTTTGGAGCTTATCACACATAGGACAGCCCATTCACTTGAATGGGTGCCCTATGCGCAACAAACACCCAACATAAGCTCCAGAACTTTAGGTGGAGCAGAGCGTGGTGCATTTTTTATAATGCTTTTTTGGTGTGTTTGCAGAGTGTTTGTCGCAAGGCAAACTCATGCTTTGCTATCCATTCTTGTGGTGCCTTTAGCATTTAATGACAGTGGAAGCAAGATGCGCATTTGCAGCACATTTCTGAAACGCGCAGCAGCATGTGTCTTTTGTGTGCTTCGCCATGCGTTTGGAAATGCGCAGATGTGAATGGAGCCTCATTTTTCTTGTGTAAGTACACCAATTTCATTTTCAGGCTCCATTCACACCTAGCGTAGTGGGAGTGCACATTTTTTGGCGCATTTTTCCCACAACACGCATAGCAAAGCCCATTGATTTCAATGGGCCATTGGCCATTTGTATTAATCCCAAAATTAAAAATCTACCATATTGCAGCTTACCAATCATTAGATGTGGTGAATGCCTCCGTTTTATTGTATTAGCATTTCTTCCCTGTTCACCTGGTGATCTGGCCAGTAACACACCTTCTGTATTAGACTGACCCCAGTCAGGTTGAATGAGCACAGGGGCATTGTCAGTCTGGGGGGGAGTGGTAAATGCTTTAACCACTTAGGCCTCAGACCATTTGGCTGGCCAAAAGACCAGAGCACTTTTTGCGATTCGGCACTGCGTCGCTTTAACTGACAGTTGTGCGACGTGGCTCCCAAACAAAATTGACATCCTTTTTTTTCCCACAAATAGAGCTTTCTTTTGGTGGTATTTGATCACCTCTGCAGTTTTTATTTTTTGCGCTATAAACAAAAAATAGCGACAATTTTGAAAAAAAAAACGCATTATTTTTTACATTTTGCTATAATAAATATCCCCAAAAAATATATAAAAAAACATTTTTTCCTCAGTTTAGGCCGATACATATTCTTCTACATATTTTTGGTAAAAAAAAATCACAATAAGCATTTATTGATTGGCTATAGCGTCTACAAAATAGGGGATAGTCTTATGGCATTATTGATAATTTTTTTTTTTTACTAGTAATGGCGGCATTCAGCGATTTTTATCGTGACTGCAACATTATGGCGGACACGTCGGACAATTTTGGTGCGATTTTGGGACCATTCACATTTTTACAGCAATCAGGGCGATTAAAAATGCATTGATTACTGTGTAAATGTGACTGGCAGTGAAGGGGTTAAGTGTGTCCTAGGGAGTGATTCTAATTGTTGGGGGTAGGGGCTGTGTGTGACACTACACAGATCACCGTTCCCGATTACAGGGAGCTGTGATCAGTGAGTGTCATTACGCAGAATAGGGAGATACTTGTTTACATTAGCATCTCCCTGTTCTTCCTCACCGTGAGACGATCGCGGGTATCCACGGGACCCTCGATTATGGTCACAGAGCTCCCGGCGCGCGCCCACAAGCCGCCTCTTAAAGGGCAACGTACAGGTACATTAATCTGCCTGTACGTGCCCTTCTGCTGCAGTATATTTGCGTGAGGCGGTTGGGAAGCGGTTAACAGATTTAAATACAATAACAAATTGAAGCCAAACCCCCAGCTCACACTTTGTAATCCGTTGCAGCAAACAGTTTTTTTCCTTTTGGGATAAAGGTTTTACATGAATAAATAAAAGCTGACCATTGTAAGTACCTCTGCCACCGTTAAATGGTATGCCTCATCTCTGTAACTGATGCATTCTGCTGGAGAGCTTTTGAAAAACAAATACTTTCTGGCTTGATCACCAGATGAAAATACAAGAAAACTTAAAAAAAAAACAAAAAAAAACAAATGCAGCCATCACATCTAAGAAATGATAAACTGCAATATAATAAATGTTAATACATGTTTTCTCTTGGGTTTAACCACTTGCCTACTGGGCACTTTCACCCCCTTCCTGCCCAGGCCAATTTTCAGCTTTTTAGTGCTGCTGCATTTTTAATGAAATCTGCACGGTCATGCAACACTGCAAATACCCAAATTACATATTTATCATTTTTTTTAGACCGAGCTTTCTTTTGGTGGTATTTAATCACCACTGTGTTTTTTATTTTTTGCTAAACAAACAAAAAAAGTTTTCTTAGTTTCTATTATAAAATTTTCTAAATAAGTAATTTTTTTCACTTCATCATTTTTTTTTCACATCATCATTTATCATTTCTTTTGATGGTATTTGACCACCATTGGGTTTTTTATTTTGTATTAAATAAACGAAAAATAGACCAAATATTTTGAATAAAACAATATTTGTTAACTTTTTGCTATAAAACATAAAAAATAAAAATCCTTATTTCTTCATAAATTTAGACCAAAATGTGTTCTGCTACATGTCTTTGGTAAAAAAAAAATCCCAACACGTGTATATTGACTGGTTTCTGTGAAAGGTATAACATCTACATACTATAATATATACACTGGAATTTTTTTTTTTTTTTAATTTTAGTAATGGCGGTGATCAGCAACTTATAGTGGGACTGTGACTGTGCAGTGGGCAATCTGACACTACAGTAACTGACAGTGGCAGAGAGGTACACTAACTGACACTGCCATCACCAGTGACACTAATACAGTGATAATACTATACACTGTCACTGTAATAATGACACTGGCTGGTAAGGGGTTACCATTTTGGGGTAATCAAGGGGTTAAGTGTGTGCCTAACTAGCATTAATGTGTGTAATATGTGCTTCTTTTTACTAAACATCTGTTTGCTCCTTCTCTCCGCTTTGCATCTCATTGGCTAAAATCTGTTGATAAAAATCCGGTGCACCCAGAAGACAGTGCCAATGTACAGATACATAATTGTGCATGTACAAGCTGGCCGCCCGCAGTAAAATGCAGGCGGGTGGTAGGCAAGTGGTTAAGTAATAATTGTAAGAAGTGGGAACGTTGTTTAAATCTTCAGAAACCAAGAATCAGGCTGGGTTCACACTGGTGCGACATGACAGCCGTCCTACTTTGGATCCGACTTTGGCCTGCGACATGAAGCCGGCATGTGTCCGACTTTCAATGAACGGGGATCCGAATTGGATTCCCGCCAATGCCAGCCACTGTGTTTGATATGAATCTTGAGGGGAAACTCTGCGCCAAATTTTTAATAAAAAACTGGCATGGGTTTCCCTCCAAGAGCATACCAGGCCCTTGAGTGTGGTATGGACCTTAAGGGGAACCCCCTACGCTGAAAAAACGGTGTGGGAGTCCCCCCCCAAATCCATACCAGACCCTTATCCGAGCACGCAGCCCGGCCGGTCAGGAATGGGGGTGGGGACGAGCGAGCGCCCCCTCCTGAACCGTACCAGGCCACATGCCCTCAACATGGGGGGTGGGTGCCTTGGGGAAGGGGAGTGCCCTGCAGCCCCCCCCCACCCCAAAGCACCTTGTCCCCATGTTGATGAGGACAAGGGCCTCTTCCCGACAACCCTGGCCGTTGGTTGTCGGGGTCTGCGGGCGGGGGGCTTATCGTAATCCAGGAGCCCCCTTTAATAAGGGGGCCCCCAGATCCCGGCCCCCCACCCGTTGTGAATGAGTATGGGGTACATGGTACCCCTACCCATTCACCCAGGGAAAAAAGTGTTAATGAAAAAACACAGTACACAGGTTTTTAAAGTAATTTATTAGGCAGCTCCGGGGGTCTTCTTCCAACTCCGGGGGTCTTCTTCTGACTTCGGGGGTCTCTCCGGTGTCCTGATCTTCTGCCGGCTCTTCTGCTATCTTCTACGGCTCTTTTGCTAGTGGTGGCCCTCAGCATGGGGACAAGGTGCTTTGGGGTAGGGGGCCCCCCTGCCCCAAAGCACCCACCCCCCATGTTGAGGGCATGCGGCCTGGTACGGTTCAGGAGGGGGGGGAGGGGGCGCTCGCTCGTCCCCACTCCCGTTCCTGACCGGCCAGGCTGCATGCTCGGATAAGGGACTGCTATGGATTTTGGGTGACCCCCACGCCATTTTTTCGGCGTAGGGGGTTCCCCTTAAGGTCCATACCAGACCCAAGGGCCTGGTATGCTCTTGGAGGGGGAACCCATGCTGTTTTTTTATTTAAAATTTGGCGCAGAGTTCCCCCTCAAGATCATCTGAGCACAAGACGCATGCCGAAGTCGACTTGCCGACCGCTGCACGCCAATATACGCTGGCATAATGGCAGATGGGCGTACCTGTACGTCCCCTCTAATCCAGCGCCCGCCGCCTACAAGGTTGACCGTGCCCGCGGGACCGGCGGACTCCACGTCCGCCGGTCTCCCGGCGATCGTGTCATGGAGCCACAGAACGAGGAAGTGCCTTGTGACATGACAGAGATCACCGCTCCCTGTCATTGGGAGCAGTGATTGCTATCATGTGAGTTGAAGCCCATCCCCCCACAGTTAGAATCACTCCCTAGGACACACTTAACCCCTTCATCGCCCCCTAGTGGTTAACCCCTTCCCTGCCAGTGTCATTTACACAGTAATCAGTGCATTTTTATAGCAGTATAGCTGTATAAATGACAATGATCCCAAAATAGAGTCAAAAGTATCCGATGTGTCCGCCATAATGTCGCAGTCACGATAAAAATCGCAGATTGCCACCATTACTAGTAAAAAAAAAATTATAATAAAAATGCCATAAAACTATCGTCTATTTTGTAAATGCTATAACTTTTGCGCAAACCAATCAATATACGCTTATTGCGTTTTTTTGGTTTTTTTCTACCAAAAATATGTAGAAGAATACATATCGGCCTAAACTGAGGAAAAAACTTGTTTTTTTAAATATATTTTTGGGGGATATTTATTATAGCAAAAAGTAAAAAATATTGCTTTTTTTTTTAGAATTGTCGCTCTTTTTTTGTTTATAGCGCAAAAAATAAAAACCGTCGAGGTGATCAAATACCACCAAAAGAAAGCTCTATTTGTGGGAAAAAAAGGACGTAAATTTTGGGTGCAACGTCGCACAACCGCGCAATTGTCAGTTAAAGCAACGCAGTGCCAAATCGCCAAAAGTGCTCTGGTCAGGAAGGGGGTAAAATCTTTCTGGGCTGAAGCAGTTCATTTTGATTGTTGACCGCAGTGATGAGAAAAATCAAAGAAGCAGGATGGAAATTGTTTCTGAACAAATTCTGAACAAACAGTGAATGTGGTTTTCGTTTAGGAAAGTCCATTCATTTCAACATTGAATGTTAAAAGCAAACAGTATTTAAAGTATTTTTGAACTGCAGTTGTCATATCATTGAATGTACTGATGAGAATTTTCATACAAAATGTTCGTACAAACATTCTTTAAAAAATTTACTTGTGTATGGCCAGGTTTAGCTTGTATTTTTTTCAGGCACAAACCAACTTACCTGAGCCCTGTAATTTTACCCGGCGGAGACGCGCTCTTCCTCTGCCCAGGGTTCTCAGCTCTTGATTGGATAGATTGATAGCAGCGCAGCCATTGTTTCCTGCTGCTGTTAATCAAATCCAATGACGAAGGAGCCCTGTGGGCGGGGCCAAGTTGAGTCTTGCTCGTTGATGCAAATGCTGGACTCGGGAGCCCGCCTGCAGGGTAACCCCCTCAGGAGAGCACTTCTTCTAGGGATTTATCTGATGCGGGGAGAAGCCCCACGAGAGCCGCCCCTTTTGCCTTGAATGTTTTGGCTGGGGGTAAATAAGGAGTGGCCTATGGCAGGTGTCAGACGATGGGTTCAGGGGTGTGCTGGTGGTTTTGAATTCAGTGATAAATATTTTGGGCAACTGTAATACAATGCATGAAAGTAACGACAGTGTTATGGCAATATGTACTGCGCGTTTACGTGTTGCGGTGCCATTCCCAACACAGTAAGGCAACACAGCTTCGGTACACAAGCGTTGCCATGTGTTGTGCTGTGCTGCATCTAAGAAAAGGTCAGTTTTTGAGTCAGTTTCTGTGTCTGGAAAATGAATGGGCTGCCTTAACGCAACATGCGACTTAGTAAGCATGCGTTAACACATAGCACAGGAGCAGAGAAGTTTGAATGGACCTTTAAAGTGACACTAAAAAATATCCTTATTGTACAAAATAATACAAATACTTCAATTGCCTAATGGTCCTGTAATATTTTTTTCATGAAATCATTTCTTATTAATATGGGTAGGAGTAACAATAATCTGGTTATGTTAAAGTGGTTCTAAAGGCTCGAGATTTTTTTACCTTAACCACTTCATCCCCGGAAGGATTTACCCCCTACTAATTGCGCGGTCATGCAATGCTGTACCCAAACAAAATTTGCGCCCTTTTCTTCCCACAAATAGAGCTTTCTTTTGATGGTATTTGATCACCTTTGGGGAAAAAAACACACTTTTTAAAATTTTAATGCACTAAAACACACTATATTGCCCAAATGTTTGATGAAATAAAAAAGATGATCTTAGGCCGAGTACATGGATACCAAACATAACATGCTTTGAAATTGCGCACAAACGTGCAGTGGCGACAAACTAAATACATTTTTAAAAGCCTTTACAGGTTACCACAGTAGATTTACAGAGGAGGTCTACTGCTAAAATTACTTCCCTCGATCTGACCTTCGCGGTGATACCTCACATGCATGGTGCAATTGCTGTTTACCTTTGATGCCAGACCGACGCTTGCGTTCGCCTTTGTGCGAGAGCAGGGGGGGACAGGGGTGCTTTTTTTTTTTTTTTTTTCTTATTTGTTTGCTTTTTTATCTTATTTTTAAACTGTTCCTTTCATTTTTTTTTTTTATCATTTTTATTGTTATCTCAGGGAATTTAAATATCCCCTATGATAGCAATAGGTAGTGACAGGTACTCTTTTTTGAAAAAATTGGGGTCTATTAGACCCTAGATCTCTCCTCTGCCCTCAAAGCATCTGACCACACCAAGATTGGTGTGATAAAATGCCTTCCCAATTTCCCAATGGCGCTGTTTACATCCGGCGAAATCTAAGTCATGAAATGCTCGTAGCTTCAGGTTTCTTAGGCCATAGAGATGTTTGGAGCCACTCTGGTCTCTGATCAGCTCTATGGTCAGCTGGCTGAATCACTGGCTGCATTCTCAGGTTCCCTGTTGGGACAGGAGAGCCAGAGAAAAACATGGAAGACGGTGGGGGGGGCATTCCCTCCCACTGCTTGTAAAAGCAGTCTAGAGGCTAATCAGCCACTAGGATTTCTTTTACATGAAAGCCGACCGCTGGCTGAAAAGAATGATACCAAGATGATACCTAAACCTGCAGGCATCATTCTGGTATAACCATTCAAAGTCCAGCAACATACCAATACGTTGCTGGTCCTTGTTGGGCATATATTGTAATCTTTTTTTTGCTTTTCATGCAGCCTGTGGGCTGAACGAAAAAAAGAGATTGATCGGTGGGTATGCCCACCATTTATATATGCTGAAGCAGGGGGGCATCCTCCCGCAAAAGGTAGGAGCAAATCGCTCCTCCGCCCCTGCTGCCCCCATGCTTCAGCATATATCACCTGTAACTTTTGTAACTGTAACCGGTTCCAGGTTCGGGTCTCTCAAAATGCGATGGCATCTTGGGAGACCCCGTGAAAGTGTGCCTAGTCTGTGCAATGTTGTACCCTACGCTAATACTCAACTAGTGTATGGTAGCATTCAAAACATTCACCAATGCAAAGACCAGGATTGTCAGGACAGGAGGGACAATAATAGCGGGTGTCACGCCTATATCCGCACTTGCTGCAGACACAACATCTTTTTTGGGGAGGTTCGTTGGGTAGGGGTACTCGGGAGGACATAAAGAAAATGCCTCTCATGCAGATGACTGCATTTGGTTGGGGATGTGAATGGGGGAAGTACGGGTGCTGCAGAAGTGGTGGGTTCCCAATTAGGATTGGCAAATGCAGCAGGAAGGGCACTATGGGCACGACAGCCCTGTGTTTGTCTTCTTCTTGGTGGCAGCGGGACACTACTTGTGCTTGCCACCTCACCAGCTTGAACTGCACTTATGGAACTCGCCACGTCACCAAGTGTTACTGCAGTGCTGGTTTGACTACGACCGGGGTGTACTAGGCCCCTGGTGCCTGCCAGTTCACCAAAACGCTACCAAAAAAACTGTTAGCGATCGCAGGGATCAGGCCTGACTCTGCGAATGCTGCAGTCATGCTTTTAGTGTTTTGTAAGTGACAGTGATCGATCGATACTGCACTTGGGTGGGCTGGGCCGGGCGGAGGGGCAAAACGCAGGTGCTAGCAGGTATCTGTGCTGATCCCGCTAACACTGCATTTTTGGGAACCCTAAACTGCTGGGGACGCTAGTATAGATCTGATCGGTTCAGATATTGATCCGTTCAGATACTATACCACTAAGGGAGGTGTACGGTGTGTGCGTGGGTGTTAGCGGTACTGGCGCTAACCTGACGCTGCCTGGGGCGATGCAGACCCTATCTGACCCTAAAACCGTGGTACAGCCCATACCATTGACTCTGCGTTCCAGCCCTCTACTCGACTGCCTGGCTGACATGCAAGCCTAATTTTGGATCACGATCGTATCCCGGAAGTCTGCGCCGAACACACAAGCCGACAGCGCAGAAGAACAAGGCTCCCTTCCACCGGAAAACTGCAGAGATCACCTATGGCTTCTACTGTAATTCCCCGTGCCGGACTAACAAGTCGTTACATGTGAGTGCTTTTAATGGAATTCTGTCATTAAATAATACAATCTTACTAAGAGGCGCCTTTTGCTGTTTTTCTCCTTATTTTCAGGGTAGGTCTTACCATGTAATGTGCTTTCTTCTCTCCCTCTCTCTTTCCCTGCCTGTTAGGAATCCCTCGTGCGAACTGAGTTATAATGCTTGTAAAATCCTATAATTTACGATATTACAGTAGTATATAATGTACAATGTGTGTGTTTCTGTAATATAATTGTGCCAAATACCTTCGGTATAGCGTCGCTCTGCGCTTCTGTGACCCGCCGGAGCTCTCTTCCCCGCAATTATATTACAGAAACACACATATTGTACATATTTTATATTACTGTAATAGAGTGGATTATAGGATTTTACAAGCATTTTCGGGGTAGGTCTTATATTGCAGCCCTCCTGGAAAATAATGCTAGGTCTTATTTTCGGGGTAGGTCTTTTTTTAAAGCCTATTTCTAAACATATTCACTGTTCTATTGTATTCACCTGTAGCGCACAAAACACTAGCCTAGACTACCTACAATATGTTGGATCACTGATGGTCATCAAAGTGGTTTGTACTTAAAAATTATAGCATGACATGTGTAAAAAAGCTCAAATGTATTTATCCCTCTGTAGGTAGTATGTCAAAAGAAAAGTCATGTTAGCCTATGCACAGGACACCTTTGGTGCCCATGTTGGGTCTAGGGTGCCATTTAGTTTTTCCCCTCTAGGGTTTCAGTCCCCTTCTAAGCTGTAGATATACAAGAGAGGGAGAGGTGGAGCCCAGGGGAGTTGTGGTTGGCAGTAGTACAGGAAAGGAGCAAGAATGCATGGGTAGGTTAGGGTGGGTAGTGTCTAGGCCCCTATGGGGTTTCAAGGACATACGTCTTTAATAATGCAGACTACCCTGCATGAGCTTTCATCTTCAGGGAAATGCCCTGGTCATCCTCCCTTATTGGGTTTCCTGGAAGGCTGAATCATTCTGCAGAAAGGAGAACCCTAGAGTGGAGCACTGTACACAATCAACCATGTTTTATGGAACTTTGAAGTAATGGACCGCTGCAAGTTATGTTGCATTGAACTGCTAAATACTATGCTGCATGGACTATTATGATGACTGTAGTACATATAAAGAAAAGTTCCAGCAAGAAACAGACTGCGATTCATCACTCCAGTGACCTGTACCTGGGGAACAATTGGTAAATGTGGACACAGGCTTGGGGAGAGGACTGGTAGAGATTGGAAGAAGGGGTGCTGGTCTACGCGACAGTGGCAGCCCCTAATGGACCCCACCTGAAACCACGATACTGGGGCCCCAGACAACTTGTATGATAGTGATGTAGTACCCTTGCCAAATACCTTCCAGCCATGGAATGGGGGGCAGAGCTCAGGGCAGACTTCTTGCCCCCAATGCTGAAAGCATTCACATAGGCCACCTAGCACAGAAACTGGTTTATCAACTGCCGTTGGGAAATGCTACAGATGCACATTCTGCATTCAGTGGAGTACTAACTTGGTAATGTGTACAGATGTAAAGTTACACTGTCAGCATTGTTAAAGTAACAGCTATTTTTTTAAAATTGCAAGCTTACTGCAGGAGAGTGCACAGTGTAGTATTTCAGAGCAGCCAATGGAGTTTTCCTATTAGTCGAATCAGTAAAAAGATTGTTTCTGATTGCTATAGGTTATTGCTTTGCAGCTCATTTAATATGCCTGTTATTTGGCATACAACTGCAGGTGCATCTCATAAAATTAGAATATCATAAACAAGTTAATTTATTTCGTAATTTGTTTCAAAAAGTGAAACTCATATGTTTTATATAGATGCGTTACACACAGAGTGATCTATTTCAAGCATTTTTTTAATTTTGATGATTATGGCTTACAGCTAGTGAAAACCCAAAATTCAGTATCTCAGAAAATTTGAATATTACATAAGACCAATAAAAAGAAGAATTTTTAATACAAAAATGTTGGCTTACTGAAAAGTATGTCCATGTACCGTATAGTATGCACTTAATACTTTGTCGGGGCTCCTTTTGCATGAATTACTGCATCAATGCGGCATGGCATGGAGGTGATCAGCCTGTGTCACTGCTGAGGTGTAATGAAAGCCCAGGTTGCTTTTATAGCAGCCTTCAGCTCATCTGCATTATTGGGTCTGGTGTCTCTCATCTTTCCCTTGACAATTCCCCACAGATTCTCTATAGCAGGGATGCCCAACTGCTGGCCCTCTGATGTGGCCCACGACCTTCTGCACTGGGATGGTGTGTCGGCAACCCCGAATCACGGGTTCCCGACCCGCCATTCCCGAGCATCAGTGTGAAGAACAGAGCCAGCGCTAGGGGAAGCTGAACTGATGCTTCCCGGTATAGCGCTGGCTCCAAATGTACTCCGCCTGTGGCAGCGATACCGGAAGCATCGGCTCTGCTCTCTACTGCAGCCGCAATGCTTCCTCCAGTGCTGGCGCCTGTCACACTGTTGCTCTGGGATGGTGGGTCAGGAACCAGCCAGCAATACCCACCAACAGTACCCACCAGCAGTACCAGCCCTGGATGACCACCAGCAGCAGCCACCAGCCATACTCGCCTGGGGGACAACAGCAGCCAGTGATATCTGTAGGAATCCTGAGAAAGAAGTGAAGATTGAGGTCAGTTGAGGTGCAGATAAACAGCAGCGCATCAGTGTGAAAGCAGCCTTAGGCCCCTTTCAAACGATCGGTCCGTTCGGCCTGCCTGTCCGTTTTTCAGTCAGACCCTCCATTTACTTCTATAGAGTGGCAGATATAAGTGGACTTTAGTCCATTTACACCCGCCTATCTCCAATCCAATCCACTTCAAAAAACAGAAGGGTATCTGTCCCCTTTTGTCTGGACGGATCAGATCAGAGGGCCCGTAGAGTGGGCTGTGTCTGTGTCTTCTCTGCTAATGCAGAGTGGACACGGACCTGTCATCTCCCCGCTCCACTCATTGTGACCCACGACCAGTTACCAAGTCGCTAAAGTGGCCCTCGCTCCTCAAAAAGTTGGACACCCCTGCTCTATGGGGTTTAGGTCAGGCGAGACCAATCAAGCACAGTACTACAATAATAAACCGGGTATTGGTACTTTTGCCAGTGTGAGCAGGTGCCAAGTCCTGCTGGAAAATTAGATCAGCATCTCCATAAAGCTGGTCAGCAGAGGGAAGCAAGAAGTGCTCTAGAATTTACTAGTAGAGGACTGTGCTGACTTTGGACCTGATAAAACACAGTGGACCAACACCAGCAGATGACATGGCTCCCCAAATCATCACGGACTATGGAAAATTTTGCATTTAATTTGGAAATCAAGGTCCCAGAGTTTGGAGGAAGAGTGGAGAGGCACAGAATCCAAGTTGCCTGAGGTCCAGTCAGTGATGATTTGGGGAGCCATGTCATCTGCTGGTGTTGGTCCACTGTGTTTTGTCAAGTCCAAAGTCAGCGCAGCCCTCTACCAGAAAATTCTAGAGCACTTCATGCTTCCCTCTGCTGACCAGCTTTATGGAGATGCTGATTTAATTTTCCAGCGGGATTTGGCACCTGCCCACATTGCCAAAAGTACCAATAACTGGTTTAATGTTCATGATATCACTGTGCTTGATTGACCAGCAAACTCGCCTGACCTAAACCCCATAGAGAATCTGGGGAAGAGGAAGATGAGAGACACCAGACTTAACAATGCAGATGAGCGGAAGACTGCTATCAAAGCAACCTGGGCTTCCATAACACCTCAGCAGTTCCACAGGCTGATCGCCTCCATGCCACGCCGCATTGATGCTGTCATTTATGCAAAAGGAGCCCTGACTAAGTATTGAGTGCATGCTATACTGCACATGGACATACTTTTTAGTAAGCCAACATTTCTGTATTAAAAATCCTTTTTTTATTGGTCATATGTAATATTCAAATTTTCTAAAAAACGGAATTTTGGGTTTTCACTAGCTGTAAGCCATAATCCTCAAAATTAAAAGAAAGAAATGTTTGCAATATATCACTCTGTGTGTAATGCATCTATATAAAATATGAGTTTCACTGTTTGTATTGAATTACTTTTTTTTAAATTTTGAGACGCACCTGTATATGTTTGACTATAGCCGATAAGGAGACAAAAATTAGGGACTTCCTCTGCTAACTTTAATTTTTATTATATTCAGTAATTCATTGCTTTTTGTTTTAAATGGGCTTTGATTTTCTTGATTTCCAGCAATGGCTTCACCTTCAGTCACTGCAACATGCTTCTGAGGAATGCTGAAAAAACGTGTCTGTCTCTCTCTTGCTCATACACAGTGAATGCTGATGAGCTGAAATCTCTAAGACCTGTCTGAACAGTGATGTTAGCATGCAACATGCAGTCTGTTTAATCCAGTCTTGTATTTAGAAAATGGTTTGTCTGAAAAATCTTCTTAGATTGGCTCCATTCTCTTACCCTCTTGCACACTGGATGCTTTGGCTATCTCTCCTAGATGCCTTTCCTCCTGGCAGTGGCGTTTTGGCAGAAAAAAACAGTTAATGCTTGTAAACGTGTGTAGCACGTTTAGGCGCGTCAAGCACTTAAGCATTAATTTATTTCATTTGCCAGAATAATAATTTATTTATTAACAAAACCCCTTACCAGTTAGGCTGGGTTAAATGTAAAATATGCATTCACCTGTCCAGCAGATCCAGTGTTGTCCTGCAGTGATATGCTGTTCAACTGTCTGTGCCTGTGTCCTGCGCCATCATCTTGGTCCTCTTCATTTGACTGTCTCTAAAATGTTCCAGCCCCCCCTCCAATCTGTGAACAGGGTCCCACAGCCTCCTGGGATATGTGTCAGGGGTTTCCTGGGGGGCTGCTGAAGCTGCACATGTCATTCTGACCTAGGTCATAATGGCAGCAGAAAAAAATATGTGTTGAGTGCGCTACTCTACTTAGGATACACCACTCTTTTAAAATTCATACCTGTGCAAACATCATAACCTCAAAACCTTATATCACATGCAATAGTGCCTTATTATCCAACCTACTAAATATATCCTAAATATATCTCAACATAAATAAATACAAAATTAATATATGACATTTGTATCCAAACTGTAATGTCCAAATTCATGTGCAAAGTGCAGTGTGCAATGGTTGCAGAGGTTTCTATAAAACCTTCCTTTGAATTTACAATGTGTATTATCCGTGACTCTTCGTGACATTTCCACCATTTTCATGACAAGACCATCACCACATGGATTAGCCACTCACCAGATGCCAATGAACAATGCGCCTTTGGTTCATTTAGTAGGGATAACCACTCCACCTGCACCGTTTCTTTGCTGACCCCACTGCGCTATATATGCGTCATCAGGAAGGCTTCCTGATGACGCATACTTTGATGCGAAACGCGTAGAGGCTGCTGGGAGATTTTCGTCACGTCACAAGCCGGGTGAAAACGAGGCTTGCACCGCACGCTGGCACAGGAATCACACAACGCCATCTCTACACCCATTATTAGCTGCTGGAATAGCTTGGTGCCGGCTTACGGGCACCTTGAAATGTGAGTGTACAATCTTTTTTCTTAACTTAGTTTAAATAAACAGCTTTTACATATTGCGCAATGATCGCTGTCTATTTCTTATGAGGAGGACATGGTTCATAAATGGCGCAGTGGGGTCAGAAAAGAAACCATGCAGGTGGAGTGGTTATCCCTACTAAATGAACCAAAGGCGCTTTGTTCATTGGCATCTGGTGAGTGGCTAATCCATGTGGTGGTGGTCTTGTCACAAAAGTAGTGGAAGTGTCACGAAGAGTCACGTTGTAAATTCAAAGGAAGGTTTTATAGAAACCTTTGCAACCATTGCACACTGCACTTTGCACATGAATTTGGACATTACAGTTTGGATACAAATGTCATATATTAATTTTGTATTTATTTATGTTGAGATAAATTCAGGATATATTTAGTAGGTTGGATAATAAGGCACTATTGCATGCGATATAAGGTTTTGAGGTTATGATGTTTGCACAGGTATGAATTTTAAAAGAGTGGTGTATCCTAAGTAGAGTAGCGCACTCAACACATATTTTTTTTAATTTTTTCACCTAGTGGTGTTTTTTTTTGATTGCAGCAACTCAATTTTATATCAATATTTTTTCAAATAATTTTTTGCGCCGGTGACACATATATGCGCATTCATAATGGCAGCAGGGAGCGGAGCTGGCAGAAAAAAGAAACAGAAAAGGCCCTTGAAAAAACAACCTGCCTATATTATTGCGCTGGGAAGGGGCTTTGGCATGGACCCAAACTTTATATACAGAGTAAAGTTCCGCTCCAAAAGTTATGAAGAACAATTTATGAATAACGACTTGCTTTTTTCTTTATTGCTCTGTCTGACAAAGGATCATTTCCTAAATATAAATAATATAAAAATATATATATATATATATATCATTGTATCATTTTAACATTTTTTAAAGTTTTCTAGTTTTATTTAATGCCTTTATGACTTAGCAGATGAATTAGCCTTGTTATCCTGACAGTGCTATATGGGATATAAGTAGTATAGGCTTGAGGTACTTAGCTGATTGAGCTGGAATTTGAGAAAAGGATTAGGGGACTTTACTAGTCTTAAATCCACTGCCGTATTCTTTTCTGCCAGTGGGAGGATGGATTTATACTGTCATCATCTAAAATGGAAATTCTAAGGGTAGCATAGAGGAAAAAGGGAGCTTGGGTATTATTAGATTTAATGCAATACAGTTACACTATTTCTGTAAAATCAACACTTAATTTCATTCTAGCTATCAATATATAATATATCAATATATAATGTGCAGTATGTTAAACTGGACTCCAGGATAAAGTATAATGGCTCTTTTCAATTATGTGAATTATGTTACCTTCCAAAAAACCTTTAATTCTGTTTAGCCAGTTTTGTGATCCATGTACCCCTGCTAGAATAAGGTTTTCAAAATAAAAATAAGGGCACACCGTATTGACCACACACACTTTTAAACTATGCCCATAAAACCACACACCCATGTTAAAGCCACGCCCACAAAACCATGTCACAATTTCTAACATGCCCTGAAAATAATCACAGAGGCTTCAAGCTACAAAACACTTAGGTGTGAATGGGCCCTTAGAGTTGATTATAATATTGCGTTGCAGCTGTGGAACAGTGTACTTGGTAGGAGGTAATTGACTAGCCCCATGGTAAGGTTATTGTCTATTATATGCATAGCAGTGTCTACAGTTTGCTGAGGTGCATGGGATGAATGGGCAGATTGTTTTGAGAGGTGGTAGGTGCAGAGTACTGATCTTGGTTGAGAGATACAGCTGCTGTGGCTGGGAGCTGAAGTTTTGGCAGAGAGCCGCTGTTACAACCTTCACTTTCCCTAGCAGCTTGCTCTAAAACCTTTAACCTTGCCATGGCTGTGGCATGCTCACATTGTTTCTCCAAAATTTCTATCTCTGCTGTCTTGCGTGCAGCCTTTGCTTTTACCTCTGCTTCCATCTGTCCTTTCTGCTTCCATCTGTGCTTTCTAATTCCATCTCTGTTTTCTTGTGTGTAGTTTCTGCTGCCATCTCTGCTTCATCTGTGATTCCTTGCAGTTTCATGCAGTTTTTGCGGCTTCTGCTTCCATCTCTGCTTTCTTCTAGGCAAAGGCTGCCTGAATTTTAGAAGCTTCAGCACTGGCAGAGGCTTTACAAAGTTTTGTAGAGATCTTGATTGTAGAGACTTGGCAGATCTGGAGGAGTGTCTATTCACAGGTAGCAATTAATTGTTTGAGAGACCTTCTAGTAAAGTTGCAGTACCTCATGAGATGGCTGAGAAAGAGATATGCAATCAAAAGTTTAGGACTATAACTGACTGACATTAACCAGCAATTCTTCTTTTTCAGCTTCATAATTCTGTTGAACCTTCCAAGTTGGTTTAACCAAGTGTTTACCTTGTCTGCTTAGTGTCTAATCTGAAAGGAACTCTGGTTCTTGCTGTGTTTCAGCTCTCACAGAAAATGTAATATTTTGCTGTGATATTGTGCTAACAGTAAAAGAGTTAAAGCAGAGGTCCACCCAAAAGGGGAAGCTTCGCTTGTTCAAACCCTCCTCCCCTCCATTTGGCACTTTTTTTTTGGGGGGGGGGGGTACCTGGTTTTGACAGGTACCCGCTCCCACTACTGGATAAGATCGGTGATCTACGACATTTCTGGCCCCTCCTCCTCCTTCCCCCCGGTGCCTTATGGGACACACACAGGTGCCAGAAGATCGTGGGACTATTCAGAATGTGCAGCGCGACTCGCGCATGCGCATTAGGAAACCCTTACTTACAATGCCGGCGCCTGCACCCAAAGCAGTTTGACTAATTGGCTCGGGGTGCCGACATCACAGGATCCCCTGGACAGGTAAGTGTTCTTATGTTTAAAGTCAGCAGCTACAGTATTTATAGCTGCTGACTTTTAATTTTATTTTTACAGACTGGAGCTCCTCTTTAACTGGCAGTCTCTGAAAAATGTATCAGTTACTTACCTCTGTGTCTGTTTGTGGAGCACAGACTGCTTTCTGTCTCACTTGTTTGAGAAGGTATTATAAGCAGAAATCTGAATGGCATTTATTATCAAAGACATGCTGGTAAATTAATTGGATCCTGTCTAAATTGGCCCTAGTAATATGTGTTTGTATGAATGTGAGTTAGGGTCCTTAGATTGTAAGCTCCTTGAGAGTAGAAACTGATGTGACTGTGCAATATATATATACAGTATGTAAAGCGCTGCGTTGATTGTTGGGACTATATACAGTATTTCACAAGAGTGAGTACACACCTCACATTTTTGTAAATATTTTATTATATCTTTTCATGTGACAACACTGAAGAAATGACACTTTGCTACAATGTAAATTAGTGAGTGTACAGCTTGTGTAACAGTGTAAATTTGCTGTCCCCTCAAAATAACTCAACACACAGCCATTAATGTCTAAAGCACTGGCAACAAAAGTGAGTACACCCTAGACACAGTATGGGGTCTGAATGGTACAGTACAGTTTGGGGGAGAGAAGCAGGGCACAGTGTAGGTGGGTTAGTAGGGCAACAGTACAGGGGTCAGCATGGCATAGTACGGGGGGTCAGGAGGGCACAGTGTGGGTGGATCAGGGGGGCACAGTACAGGAGGCAGTAATCTACAATATAGAAATGATTTGCTCAAGCAGAGCTACGCAGGGAAGCTGCTGGTTCAGATCTTACCTTGCAGGCTGTTATTGGGCTAAACATATGATCCGAAATGAAATCTCCCCCCCCCCCCCCCCAACAACTTCCCCCAGCAGTTTCGGGCGCTTTGCATTCGTTCAGGAAAAGTCCCCTGAGGCAGAGCATTTCACTGCTGCTGCTTGTGTGGGCGGGATGTGTACCGCTCTGATCCCTGCTGGCCCTTCTCTCTGGTTCATCTCAATCCCTTACATTGCATGAGATTGACAGGAGAGAAGCGCCGGTGGGGTTTGGATCAGTACACATTCCGCTCACGAAACCAGTGGCAGTAAAATGCTCCACCCCATCTCAGGACAGCTTAGTAAAAAGCCTGTGACTGTCCCTGCAAAGTATGCATATATAATGTAATTTAATCCAGCCAATGCAATTGCTGTGAACTGTGCCTATTGAAAGTAATGGATTTCAGCTTGTTATTGTGTTGGTTGTAGGAAAAAAAAAGTAAATGGTAGTCAAGAACACTAAGAAGCCAATCACAGATTAGCTCTTATGGGATGATCAGATCAAAAAGGCAATAAGTGATTGGTTGTTGTGGGTTTCAGGACTGGATTGCCTTTTGCCAGTTAAAGCAAAAAACAAAATAATTCATGCCTTCTGCATTAAACCAAAGCTGTCTTCTGACCTCCTATTCATACATATGAATAAAAATGATTGTGCCCATGTGATAAGAAAGAAGTGGATTGACAGGTCCTAAGACTAGATGAGCAGAGGTCCGCAGTTTAAAAAAAAACTTTTGTCACTTTATCTTTTTTTGTCAGGTTATTGGCTAATAAATGTGTCATATAACACATGGCTTTTGTGCCTTTTAACCCCTTGCTGCTAATTATTTTATTTGTAACAGATTGACTTGATGTTACCTGGATCAGTGGCTTGAATTTCAAATGATTTGTTTAGCACTTTTTTATTTGTAACAGAACTTGCTTCTTTCTGCATACAAGTCAATATGAATGCAAAAGCAACTTGTTTTTATTGTTGTCTTTCTCCCCGTTACAGAAATTGACCCTTTCTATTTGTCCTGTTTACATTCATAACCTAAAAGTGAAAGTAAAAGAAAATCCCAATTTTTGGGTTGTCCCCAGAACAAAAGCAGAGGGGAAATCTTCCAATGGGTATCCTAGATCTGGTGACCCTGCAGACAACCAGGAATTCCCCCCCCACTTTGGAGGATTTCTTCTCACTTTCTGTTTTGGCTAGGGGACTGGAAGTGAAGCAAAATATCCACAATTGGACCGAAAAAAAAAATCACAGGGGTTATATAACCTTCCCTTACGCTAGCCAAAATGGAAAAAAAAAGTTTTGCGATACGGCACTGCATAGCTTTAACTGACAATTGCACGGTCATGCGTCACTGTACCCAAACAAAATTGATGTCCTTTTTTTCCCCACAAATAGAGCTTTCTTTTGGTGGTATTTGATCATCTCTGTGGTTTTTATTCATTGCGCTATAAACAAAATAAGAGCGACAATTTTGAATAAAACACAATATTTCGTACTTTTTGCTATAATAAATATTCCCCATTTTTTTTTAAAAAAAGCTAATTGTTTCCTCAGTTTAGGCCGATATGTATTCTTCTACATATTTTTTGGTAATAAAAATCACAAGCGTATATTGATTGGTTTGCGCAAAAGTTATAGCATCCTCAAAAAGGGGAAAGATTTGAGACATTTTTATTATTTTTTTTTTTTTACTAGTAATGGCGGTGATCAGCGATTTTTATCAGGACTGTGACATTATGGCGGACAGATCGGACACTTTTGGCACATTTTTGGGACCATTGCCATTTATACAGCGATAAGTGCTATAAAAATGCACTGATTATTGTGTAAATGTCACTAGCAAGGAAGGGGTTAAAACTAGGGGGCGATCAAGGGGTTAATTGTGTGTCCTAGGGAGTGATTCTAACTGTGAGGAGATGGGACTGCCTGAGTGAGGAGACCGATCATGGTTCATACTTGGTATGAACAACAGATCGCTCTCCTCACCCCTGACAGCACGTAGATCTGTTTGTTTATATTGACAGATCTCCTTTCTGTCTCTGTGTGGAGCGATCACATGCGCATCGCTTCGGCGGCGCGCACCAGCCCCCCTAGTGGCCAAAAGGCAAACCGACGTAAGGTAACGTTGTTTCGTCCAGGGGAGCCAACCTGCCGCAGTACAAGTGCGGCGGCTGGTCGGTAAGGGGTTAACTGACAACTGAGCGGTTGTGCAACGCTGTACCCTAATAAAAATTGATTTCCTTGTTTTCCCACAAGTTGAGCTTTCTTTCAGTAATATTTGATCACCTCTGCAATTTTTATTTTTTGCGCTATAAACAAAAAAAGACCGACAATTGTGAAAAAAAATGTGTGTGTATGTGTGTGTATATATATATATATATATATATATATATAAATATATATATATATATATATAATCTCACAAAAGTGAGTACACCCCTCACATTTTTGTAAACATTTTTTTCTATCTTTTCAGGTGACAAAACTGAAGAAATGACAAGTAGTGAGTGTACAGCTTGTATAACTGTGTGAATTTGCTGTCCCCTCAAAATAACTCAACACACAGCCATTCATGTCTAAACCACTGGCAACAAAAGTGAGTACAACCCTAAGTGAAAATGTCCAAATTGGGCAGTGGTCGTCTTGAAGGTGTGTTTGGAGTCGTTATCATGTTGGAATACTGCCCTGCGGCCCAGTCTCCGAAGGGAGGGGATCATTCTCTGCTTCAGTATATCACAGTACATGTTGGCATTCATTGTTCCCTCAATGAACTGTAGCACTCCAGTGCCGGCAGTACTCACGCAGCCCCAGACCATGACACTCCCACCACCATGCTTTACTTTAGGCAAGACGCACTTGTCTTTGTACTCCTCACCGGGTGCTGCCACACACGCTTGACACCATCTGAGCCAAATACATTTAACTTGGTCTCATCAGACCACAGGACATGGTTCCAGTAATCCAAGTCCTTAGTCTGCTTGTCTTCAGCAAACTATTTGTGGCTTTCTTGGGCATCATCTTTAGAAGAGGCCTTCTGGGACGACAGCCATGCAGACCAATTTGATGCAGTGTGTGGCGAATGGTCTGAGCACTGACAGGCTGACCCCCCACCCCTTCAAACTCTGCAGCAATGCTGGCAGCACTCATACGTCTATTTCCCAAAGACAACCTCTGAGCATGTGCGCTCAACTTCTTTGGCCGACCATGGCGAGGCCTGTTCTGAGTGGAACCTGTCCTGTTAAACCACTGTATGGTTTTGGCCACTGTGCTGCATATCAGTTTCAGGGTCTTGGCAATGTTTTTATAGCCTAGGCCATCTTTATGTAGAGCAACAATTCTTATTTTCAGATCCTCAGAGAGTTCTTTGCCATGAGGTGCCATGTGGCCAGTGACCAGTATGAGAGAGTGAGAGAGATGACACCAAATTTAACACACCTGCTCCCCATTCACACCTGAGATTTTGTAACGCTAACGAGTCACATGACACCGGGGAGGGGAAATGGCTAATTGTGCCCAATTTGGACATTTTTACTTAGGGGTGTACTCTCTTCTGTTGCCAGTGGTTTACACATTAATGGCTGTGTGTTGAGTTATTTTGAGGGGACAGCAAATTCACACTGTTAAACAAGCTGTACACTCACTACTTTACATTGTAGCAAAGTGTCATTTCTTCAGTTTTGTCACATGAAAAGATAGAAGAAAATATTTACAGAAGTGTGAGGGGTGTACTCACTTTTGTGAGATACTGTGTGTGTGTGTATGTATATATATATATATATATGTATATGTGTGTGTGTGTGTATATATATATATATATATATATATATATATATATAAATATATATATATATAAATATATATATATATCTTTCTACTATAAAACACATCCAATAAATAAAATGTAGAAAATCTAATTTCTTTATCAATTTAGGCCAATATGTATTCTGCTACATATTTTTGGTAAAAGAAATCCCAATAAGTGTGTATTGATTTGTTTGCATTAAGTTATAGCGTCTACAAACTATGGGATATTTTTATGGAATTTTCATTTATTCGTTTTTTTTTTTTTTTTTTTTACTAGTAATGGTGGCGATCAGCAACTTCTAAAAAATTATAAAATATGTGGCGCTACTCTATCAATCAGTACCAATCAGACAATTAAAATCCTAACCGTAATCATCTAAGACAAAGAATGAAGTTGACAAAGTTGACTCCAAAACATTGATTCATACCAAAAAATTTTTTAGTGAACTTAGGACTAATAACTAAAAAGTAGCAGCTGAAAATCAGATAATCCCTAGTGCTAATAACAAATGAATCTTAAAAGTGAATCACATAAAAATATGTACAGCAGACTGTCATAATGTGCAAAAAAAAAATGATGCGTGCAGAGATTCCGTATCGATATGAATCCACAGTATCAGGATCAAAATTCAGTGATAATAGTGCAGTCATGACATTATAAATGCTCTAATGCACTATAAGTGAGTAACTAATAAATATAATAATAAATATAAGGACAGACAATCCCACAGCGGAGATGCCGTCCCAAAAAGTGACAATAGTGCAATTCAGTCCATAAATAAAAATGTGCAACTGTGATGAGTGATGTCCGCAAGGAACGATCTTTGAATAAAGTGCAAAGTGTGCAGTGACTGGTGCTCTTCTTCTATACACGTTCTGGTGCACACACCAAGTGTTTCCCCCAGCCTCTCGCCTCCAGCAGCGGACCCCAGTGGGCCAAGTAGAGCGGGTAGATATTCTTGGAGAGGATGGGTTTCCTGGAGCGATGTCAGTTGATCTGTCTCTCTGAATCTCCTCCCGCCGCTCCCAGTAATCCCAGCAGTTGTTAGGAACAAAGGAGAGGTCTCATGGTGTAGTAATTACAAACAAGTTTTATTAACAAACGTAGTAACTTACATGTAAAATCACAGCGATCAGTGGATATAGTGAGCTTCCGGGTTCGGCCGTCCCCGAGAAGCGTCGGCACCTGACTCCTCCTACCCTGACGCGTTACGCCACACCGCGTTACATCACTTTGATAAAGTCACGTGGTGTGACGTAACGAACCCGGAAGCTCACTATATCCACTGATTGCTGTGATTTTACATGTAAGTTACTACGTTTGTTAATAAAACTTGTTTGTAATTACTACACCATGAGACCTCTCCTTTGTTCCTAACAACTGCTGGGATTACTGGGAGCGGCGGGAGGAGATTCAGAGAGACAGATCTACTGACATCGCTCCAGGAAACCCATCCTCTCCAAGAATATCTACCCGCTCTACTTGGCCCACTGGGGGCCGCTGCTGGAGGTGAGAGGCTGGGGGAAACACTTGGTGTGTGCACCAGAACGTGTATAGAAGAAGAGCACCAGTCACTGCACACTTTGCACTTTATTCAAAGATCGTTCCTTGCGGACATCACAGTTGCACATTTTTATTTATGGACTGAATTGCACTATTGTCACTTTTTGGGACGGCATCTCCGCTGTGGGATTGTCTGTCCTTATATTTATTATTATATTTATTAGTTACTCACTTATAGCGCATTAGAGAGTTTATAATGTCATGACTGCACTATTATCACTGTTTGAATTTTGATCCTGATACTGTGGATTCATATCGATACGGAATCTCTGCACGCATCATTTTTTTTTTTTGCACATTATGACAGTCTGCTGTACATATTTTTATGTGATTCACTTTTAAGATTCATTTGTTATTAGCACTAGGGATTATCTGATTTTTAGCTGCTACTTTATGTGATACACTTTTAAGAGCTGTTTGGTATTTTGCCCAGCACCAGGGATTTTTTGTTTTTGTTTTTCAGCTAGTTTGGGAAGTCATCACTTCTAATTTACAGTTTCATTGAATATTGTCACTTCCCTTCTAGGCGGGGTGGCTTATACAGTATTTATTTTACTCCCACTGGGCACTTTAATGGTTGATATTCACCCACTTATTTTCATATTTTGGAACTGATGTCTTCTTTGATGGACTCCTGTGTGGAGTTATTAGTCCTAAGTTCACTAAAAAAATTTTTGGTATGAATCAATGTTTTGGTGTCAACATTGTCAACTTCATTCTTTGTCTTAGATGATTACGGTTAGGATTTTAATTGTCTGATTGGTACTGATTGATAGAGTAGCGCCACATATTTTATAATTTTTTATTGTTTTCCTGGGGGAACTGAGTGGACCCATCTATGTTGGCAGCTCTCTACCGGGTACCTCACTGATAGTTTCAGATTTTTCGTTTACATTGTGGTTTTTTGCGCACTAGTCCCCATACATTTAGATCAGCAACTTCTAGCGGGACTTCAACATTGCGGCGGATAAATCAGACACTAAGTGACACTTTTACTTTTTTTGACACAGTGATACTTTTTTTGAAAACTGACAATTTTATTAAGTTTCCATTTTTTTCCAACATAAAAAAACACACAGAAAAAAAAAAAAAAAAAAGGATGGAAAGGTCTTGCTATATGACAGGTGGTATACATCAAGCGGACTATTCATACACATTGTTACTAGGGATGAGCTTCGTGTTCGAGTCGAACCCATGTTCGACTCGAACATCGGCTATTCGACCGTTCGTCGAATTGCGAATGATATGGGCCGTTCGCGCCAAATTCGTGTGGCGCGTCACGGCCCATAATTCACTGCGGCATCGCAGTGCATTGCTGGCTGATGATTGGCCAAGCATGCACTATGACCCGCATGCTTGGCCAATCACAGCGCCGCCTGAACAGAGAGCCATAATTGGCCAAAGCCAAGGAGGCTTTGGCCAGTTATGGCTCAGGGGATTTAGTACACGCCCCACACTATATAAGGCCGCCTGCACGGCGGCCCTGTGTAGTGTGTGTTCCGGTGTGCTGAGAGATAGAGAGAGAGAGAGACAGTGTCATTTCATTTGAGTTAGATAGATTAGGCAGAACAGTCAGTCAGTTAGCTGCACTTACAGTGTATTGTGTATATATATGCATCCCAGGTGTTGCATATATATATATATATACACTGTATTCAGTTTAGCTAGATCCGTTCCTGTTATCTTCTAGACTATTTACATTTAGTGCAGTGCGTCCTGCTCACAGTGTTCAGCTAGATCCGTTCCTGTTATCTTCTAGACTATTTACATTTAGTGCAGTGCGTCCTGCTCACAGTGTTCAGCTAGATCCGTTCCTGTTATCTTCTAGACTATTTACATTTAGTGCAGTGCGTCCTGCTCACAGTGTTCAGCTAGATCCGTTCCTGTTATCTTCTAGACTATTTACATTTAGTGCAGTGCATCCTGCTCACAGTGTTCAGCTAGATCCGTTCCTGTTATCTTCTAGACTATTTACATTTAGTGCAGTGCGTCCTGCTCACAGTGTTCAGCTAGATCCGTTCCTGTTATCTTCTAGACTATTTACATTTAGTGCAGTGCGTCCTGCTCACAGTGTTCAGTTAGATCCGTTCCTGTTATCTTCCTACTGACAGGCAGGCTTGTCTGGTTACAGTATATAAAGCTACCTGAAGAAAATTACTGGTGTTCTATTTGATCCTATTAGTACCACGGTCAGGCAGCTAGACTATTTACATTTAGTACAGTGCGTCCTGCTCACAGTGTTCAGCTAGATCCGTTCCTGTTATCTTCCTACTGACAGGCAGGCTTGTCTGGTTACAGTATATAAAGCTACCTGAAGAAAATTACTGGTGTTCTATTTGATCCTATTAGTACCACGGTCAGGCAGCTAGACTATTTACATTTAGTACAGTGCGTCCTGGTCACAGTGTTCAGCTAGATCCGTTCCTGTTATCTTCCTACTGACAGGCAGGCTTGTCTGGTTACAGTATATAAAGCTACCTGAAGAAAATTACTGGTGTTCTATTTGATCCTATTAGTACCACGGTCAGGCAGCTAGACTATTTACATTTAGTACAGTGCGTCCTGCTCACAGTGTTCAGCTAGATCCGTTCCTGTTATCTTCCTACTGACAGGCAGGCTTGTCTGGTTACAGTATATAAAGCTACCTGAAGAAAATTACTGGTGTTCTATCCCAGCTTAGTGCAGCTACAGGCCATTAGTATGTCTGGAAGGCCAAGAAGGAGAGGCAGACAGTCACAAGCCAATAAGAGAGGGCAAGCAGGCTCTGTGTCTAGTGCTGGTCGTGGAGACGGTGCATCCTCATCAGCACGTGGCCATGGGACACGCTTGGCCTTTTTTTCGGCAGCTGGCCGTGTTGAGCCGCAACATGCGGAAGACTTGGTCGAGTGGATGACCAAGCCGTCCTCATCCTCCTCATCCTCTCTCACCCATGCCCAGGGTGCTTTGTCTGGCAAAGCAGCGGCCTCTTCCCTCAGCTCAATGTCATCAGTGACTCCTTCCCTAGCTCCACCATGTCCTCCTGAGGAGTCCCTCGAACTGTTTGACCACAGTGTTGGGTACATGCTCCAGGAGGATGCCCAGCGTTTGGAAGGCTCTGATGATGATACTGAGCTCGATGAAGGCAGTAACATGAGCACGGACAGAGGGGGTGCCCAAGAAGGACAGCAATCTGGCAGTCATGCTCTCCCTGCTGCAGCATACTGCCAGGTTTGCTCCAGTGAAGAGGAGGGAGGGGATGATGAGGTCACTGACTCAACGTGGGTGCCTGATAGGAGAGAGGAGGAGGAGGAGGAGGCAGCACATCACCAACGAGGCAGGATGCCCTCCAGGGGCCAGCCTAAGGGCAGCACATTGACTGCATCACACCCCAAAGCTCCACATGTGCAGGGCGCTGCAGTCTCTGCGCGTTATTCAAAAAGTTCTTTGGTGTGGGCCTTTTTTGAGACGAGTGCATCAGATCGCACCGCTGCTATTTGCAACATATGTCTCAAGCGTATCTCGCGTGGCCAAAACATCTCCCGCTTGGGTACCACATGCTTGACCAGACATATGTTGACCTGCCATGCAGTTCGTTGGCAAGCGTATCTAAAAGACCCACACCAAAGAACAAAGAGGATCTCTCCTTGCTCCTCATCAGCTGAGATTTCCAACCCCACTAGACCTCCAGTCCTCTCTGAGACCTGCAGTGAGAGGTATGAAGGTGTAGAATTAGGTGTGTCACAGCCAAGTACTTGTGGGCAATCAGCTTTTGGTACACCGACGTCAGATTGTACCAGGCAAATTTCCCTGCCCCAGCTGCTGCACCGCCGAAAGAAGTTTGCTCCCAGCCATCCACATGCCCAGCGGTTGAATGCTAGCTTGGCAAAATTGCTAGCACTTCAACTGCTGCCTTTTCAGTTGGTAGACTCTGCCCCCTTCCGTGAGTTTGTGGAATGTGTGGTTCCTCAGTGGCAGGTACCCAAACGCCACTTTTTCTCACGGAAGGTGATTCCGGCTCTCTATCGGCATGTGGAAGGCAATGTCCATGCCTCGCTGGACAGGGCGGTCAGCGGTAAGGTGCATATTACCGCTGACTCATGGTCCAGCAGGCATGGACAGGGACGTTACCTAAGTTTCACGGCGCATTGGGTGACTCTGCTGGCAGCTGGGAAGGATGCAGGACAAGGTGCAGTAGTGTTGGAGGTTGTTCCGCCACCACGCCTCCAAAATGCTGATTGTGACACACCTCTCTCCTCCACCCCCTCCTCTTCTTCTTCCTCCATGGCCTCTTCCTCGGAACCAGCGGTGCTCCGTAGTCGTTCAAGGGGCTACGCAAGTACGCAGGCCAAAAGATGCCATGCGGTGCTTGAGCTGGTGTGCTTGGGGGACAGGAGCCACACTGGGGCAGAGGTTCTGTCAGCTCTGCAGGGGCAGGTTCAGAGGTGGTTGACGCCACGCCAACTTAAGGCAGGAATGGTGGTTTGCGACAATGGCACCAACCTCCTCTCTGCCCTCCGACAGGGACAAATGACCCATGTGCCCTGTTTGGTTCACGTCCTTAACTTGGTGGTGCAGCGGTTCTTGGGCAGGTACCCAGGCTTACAGGATGTCCTGAGGCAGGCCAGGAAAGTCTGTGTGCATTTCCGCCGGTCATATAATGCCAGTGCTCGGCTGACGGACCTCCAAAAGGAGTTTAACCTGCCCAAGAACCGCCTAATCTGTGACATGCCCACCAGGTGGAACTCAACGTTGGCCATGCTGCAGCGGCTGCACATGCAGCAGAGGGCCATCAATGAGTACCTGTGCGACTATGGCACCAGGACAGGGTCAGGGGAGCTTGGTTTTTTTTCCCCACGCCAGTGGGCCATGATCAGGGATGCATGCACTGTCCTGTCACCATTCAAGGAGGCCACGAGGATGGTGAGCAGTGACAGTGCATGCATCAGTGACACTGTCCCCCTTGTCCACCTGTTGGAGCACACGCTGCGTGGAATAATGGACAGGGCACTTGAGGCAGAACAGAGGCATGAAGAGGAGGACTTCCTTAGCTCTCAAGGCCCCCTTTATCCAGACAGTGTTCCTGCGTGCCCGCCGATCACACAGGAAGAGGACGAGGAGGAGGAGGAGGAAGATTATGTCAGTATGGAGGTGGAGCCTGGCACTCAGCATCAGCAGCAGTCTTTAAGGGATCAGTCCCAAGAAACACATGGACTTGTACGTGGCTGGGAGGAGGTGGCTGCGGACGTTGTCGTCCTTAGTGACCCAGAGGACTCCGGACCGAATGCCTCAGCAAACCTACGCTGCATGGCCTCCCTGATCCTGCAAAGCCTGCGTAAGGATCCTCGTATTCGTGGTATCAAGGAGAAGGACCAATACTGGCTGGCAACCCTCCTTGATCCACGTTACAAGGGTAAGGTTGCGGACCTTATCTTGCCATCGCAGAGGGAGCAGAGGATGAAACATCTTCGGGAGGCCTTGCAGAAAGGTCTGTGCAATGCGTTCCCAGAGACTGGGAGGTTACAAACTCCTGTTTCTGAACAACGCGTTGCTGAGACTTCGGTCGGTCAAAGAAGGAGCGGTGGAGAAGGTGGCCGTCTGACCGATGCGTTCAGACAATTTTTTGGTCCGCAGCCCCAAGGTATGATCGGTTCCAGCAACCATCGCCAGCGTCTGTTTTACATGGTGCAGGAATACCTAGGGGCAAGATCAGACTTGGACACCTTTCCCACCGAAAATCCTCTGGGTTACTGGGGATTGGATGGATCACTGGCCAGAGCTTGCACAGTATGCAATTGAGCTACTGGCCTGTCCTGCATCCAGCGTTCTTTCGGAACGCACATTCAGTGCTGCTGGAGGCGTGGTAACCGATCACAGGGTGCGTCTGTCCACCGACTCGGTCGATCGGCTGACCTTCATAAAAATGAATCCGTCTTGGATCACCACCAGCTACCAAGCACCTGATGCTGATGTAACCGAATAATTTTTTTTGAAATCTCAGATCCCTTCAAAGACTGCCTATGCTGATGCTGAGTGACTATCCCTGAGTAATTATCCTCTTCCTCCTCAATCATCACGCTGATAGCTTGTAAGAACATTTTTGGTTCTGGGCGCCACCACCAGTGCCTAAGGCACAATTTTTCAGCCCCTGTTTAACAGGGGCGTGTAATTACAATTTTTGATGTAATACTTTGCAGCAGGGCTCGTTCCTGCATTCCAACTAGAGTGTCTGTGAGGGGTTGCAGTGTTGTGGCACCAGCACCAGTGCCTAAGGCCCAATTTTTCTGCCCCTGTCTAACAGGGGCGTGTAATTACAATTTTTGATGCAATACTTTGCAGCAGGGCTCGTTCCTGCGTTCCAACTAGAGTGTCTGTGAGGGGTTGCAGTGTTGTGGCACCAGCACCAGTGCCTAAGGCCCAATTTTTCTGCCCCTATCTAACAGGGGCGTGTAATTACAATTTTTGATGCAATACTTTGCAGCAGGGCTCGTTCCTGCGTTCCAACTAGAGTGTCTGTGAGGGGTTGCAGTGTTGTGGCACCAGCACCAGTGCCTAAGGCCCAATTTTTCTGCCCCTGTCTAACAGGGGCGTGTAATTACAATTTTTGATGCAATACTTTGCAGCAGGGCTCGTTCCTGCGTTCCAACTAGAGTGTCTGTGAGGGGTTGCAGTGTTGTGGCACCAGCACCAGTGCCTAAGGCCTAATTTTTCAGCTCCTGTTCAACAGGGGCATGTAATTACAATTCTTGATCTAATATTTCACAGCAGGGCCCTGTGAGGGCTTACAGTGTTGTGGCCACAGCAACACCTAAGGCCCAAATTTCTGCTGAGTATATAGGGCAGGACCCTACTTTCAAACATCTAACTTACAAACGACTCCTACTTGCAAACGGAAGGAGACAACAGGAAGTGAGATGAAATCTACCCCTAGGAAGGGAAATTCTCTCCTGTAAGAGTTAATATGGGAAAACAATTTCTCCTTTCCACTGATGCTTTCCAATCCTTGTTCCACAAAAAAACCCAAATTTTCAAAAAACATTTTTCATTGGGACAAAAAGTGAGGTGAAATCTTCTGAAGAGGAGGAAAGACAGCAAAACAAATATCACAGGGGTGATAACCCTTCCCTATGTTTTCCAAAAAGCTTAAAAAAGATTTTTTGGCTGGAGCTAAACATGTTAAAAATGTACCCGTTCAAAATTACAAAGAGATTCTACTTAACAACAAACCTACAGTCCCTGTCTTGTTTGCACCGCCTGTATACTGCTGTTCAGAGTATATAGGGCCTTTCCTTATTTTAATTTGGGTGCGGGGTTCCCCTTAATATCCATACAAGACCCAAAGGGCCTGGTAATGGACTGGGGGGTACCCATGCCGTTTGTCTCACTGATTTTCATCCATATTGCCATGACCCGACATGACATTAAACCCGCAAGCAGTTTTAAATGAGATTTTTTCCTTTAACCACTTGAGCCCCGGACCATTATGCTGCCTAAGGACCAGAGGTCTTTTTCCAATTTGGCACTGCGTCGCTTTAACTGCTAATTGCGCGGTCATGCAATGCTGTACCCAAACGAAATTTGCGTCCTTTTCTTCCCACAAATAGAGCTTTCTTTTGATGGTATTTGATCACCTCTGCGGTTTTTATTTTTTGCGCTATAAATGGAAAAAGACCGAAAATTTTGAAAAAAAATGATATTTTCTACTTTTTGTTATAAAAAAAATCCAATAAACTCAATTTTAGTCATACATTTAGGCCAAAATGGATTCGGCCACATGTTTTTGGTAAAAAAAATGTCAATAAGCGTATATTTATTGGTTTGCGCAAAAGTTATAGCGTCTACAAACTAGGGTACATTTTCTGTAATTTACACAGCTTTTAGTTTATGACTGCCTATGTCAATTCTTGAGGTGCTAAAATGGCAGGGCAGTACAAAACCCCCCCAAATGACCCCATTTTGGAAAGTAGACACCCCAAGGAAATTGCTGAGAGGCATGTTGAACCCATTGAATATTTATTTTTTTTGTCCCAAGTGATTGAATAATGACAAAAAAAAAAAAAAAAAATATTTACAAAAAGTTGTCACTAAATGATATATTGCTCACACAGGCCATGGGCCTATGTGGAATTGCACCCCAAAATACATTCTGCTGCTTCTCCTGAATATGGGGATACCACATGTGTGGGACTTTTTGGGAGCCTAGCCGCGTACGGGGCCCCGAAATCCAATCACCGCCTTCAGGATTTCTAAGGGCGTAAATTTATGATTTCACTCTTTACTGCCTATCACAGTTTCGGAGGCCATGGAATGCCCAGGTGGCACAAAACCCCCCCCAAATGACCCCATTTTGGAAAGTAGACACCCCAAGCTATTTCCAGAGAGGCATATTGAGTCCATGGAATATTTTATATTTTGACACAAGTTGCGGGAAAGTGACACATTTTTTTTTTTTTTTTTGCACAAAGTTGTCACTAAATGATATATTGCTCACACAGGCCATGGGCATATGTGGAATTGCACCCCAAAATACATTTAGCTACTTCTCCTGAGTACGGGGATACCACATGTGTGGGACTTTTTGGGAGCCTAGCCGTGTACGGGACCCCGAAAACCAATCACCGCCTTCAGGATTTCTAAGGGTGAAAATTTTTGATTTCACTCTTCACTGCCTATCACAGTTTCGGAGGCCATGGAATGCCCAGGTGGCACAAAACCCCCCCAAATGACCCCATTTTGGAAAGTAGACACCCCAAGCTATTTGCTGAGAGGCATGGTGAGTATTTTGCAGCTCTCATTTGTTTTTGAAAATGAAGAAAGACAAGAAAAAACTTTTTTTTTTTTCTTTTTTCAATTTTCAAAACTTTGTGACAAAAAGTGAGGTCTGCAAAATACTCACTATACCTCTCATCAAATAGCTTGGGGTGTCTACTTTCCAAAATGGGGTCATTTGGGGGGGGTTTGTGCCACCTGGGCATTCCATGGTCTCCGAAACTGTGATAAGCAGTCAAGAGAGAAATCAAAAATTCACGCCCTTAGAAAGCCTGAAGGCGGTGCTTGGTTTTCGGGGTTCCGTACGCGGCTAGGCTCCCAAAAAGTCTCACACATGTGGTATCCCCGTACTCAGGAGAAGCAGCAGAATGTATTTTGGGGTGTAATTTCACATATTCCCATGGCATGTTTGAGCAATATATCATTTAGTGACAATTTTGTGCAAAAAAAAAAAAAAATTGTCTCTTTCCCGCAACTTGTGTCGCAATATAAAATATTCCATGGACTCGACATGCCTCTCAGCAAATAGCTTGGGGTGTCTACTTTCCAAAATGGGGTCATTTGGGGGAGTTTTGAACTGTCCTGGCATTTTATGCACAACATTTAGAAGCTTATGTCACACATCACCCACTCTTCTAACCACTTGAAGACAAAGCCCTTTCTGACACTTATTGTTTACATGAAAAAGTTTTTTTTTTTTGCAAGAAAATTACTTTGAACCCCCAAACATTATATATTTTTTTAAAGCAAATGCCCTACAGATTAAAATGGTGGGTGTTTCATTTTTTTTTTTTCACACAGTATTTGCGCAGCGATTTTTCAAACGCATTTTTTGGGGAATAAACACACTTTTTTAAATTTTAATGCACTAAAACACACTATATTGCCCAAATGTTTGATGAAATAAAAAAGATGATCTTAGGCCGAGTACATGGATACCAAACATGACATGCTTTACAATTGCGCACAAACGTGCAGTGGCAACAAAATAAATACATTTTTAAAAGCCTTTAAAAGCCTTTACAGGTTACCACTTTAGATTTACAGAGGAGGTCTACTGCAAAAATTACTGCCCTCGATCTAACCTTCGCGGTGATACCTCACATGCATGGTGCAATTGCTGTTTACGTTTGACGACAGACCGACGCTTGCGTTCGCCTTAGTGCGAGAGCAGGGGGCGACAGGGGTGCTTTTTTTTTTTTTTTTTTTTTCTTTATTATTTTTTTGCTTTTTTATCTTCTTTTTAAACTGTTCCTTTCATTTTTATTTTTTTTTAATCATTTTTATTGTTATCTCGGGGAATGTAAATATCCCCTATGATAGCAATAGGTAGTGACAGGTACTCTTTTTTTGAAAAAATTGGGGTCTATTAGACCCTAGATCTCTCCTCTGCCCTCAAAGCATCTGACCACACCAAGATCGGTGTGATAAAATGCTTCCCCAATTTCCCAATGGCGCTGTTTACATCCGGCGAAATCTAAGTCATGAAATGCTCGTAGCTTCCGGTTTCTTAGGCCATAGAGATGTTTGGAGCCACTCTGGTCTCTGATCAGCTCTATGGTCAGCTGGCTGAATCACCGGCTGCATTTTCAGGTTCCCTGTTGAGACAGGAGAGCCAGAGAAAAACACGGAAGACGGTGGGGGGGGGCATTCCCTCCCACGGCTTGTAAAAGCAGTCTAGAGGCTAATTAGCCGCTAGGATTGCTTTTACATGAAAGCCGACCGCTGGCTGAAAAGAATGATACCAAGATGATACCTAAACCTGCAGGCATCATTCTGGTATAACCACTCAAAGTTGTGAATGGCGTACCTGAAGACAAAAAAATGGTTAACAATAAAGCACAGTAAACGGTAAAGTATAAAAAATTGCATACCTGAAAAGAAAACATGATAAAACATAATAACAATAAAACATTGCAGAATAGAATACAGTAAAAAAGAGCAGAACAATAGAGAGAATAGAGAGAGAGAGAACAATAAAACGACAACTATTTTTTTTTATTTTATATATATATATATATTTTTTTTTTTTACACTTTTTTTGTAACTAACTTTTATAACTGTAACCCGTTCCAGGTTCGGGTCTCTCAAAATGCGATGGCATCTTGGGAGACCCTGTGAAAGTGTGCCTAGTCTGTGCAATGCTGTACCCTACGCTAATACTCAACTAGTGCATGGTAGCGTTCAAAACATTCACCAATGCAAAGACCAGGATTGTCAGGACAGGAGGGACAATAATAGCGGGTGTCACGCCTATATCCGCGCTAGCTGCAGACACAATATCTTTTTTGGGGGCGTTCGCTGGGTAGGGGTACTCGGGAGGACATAAAGAAAATGCCTCTCATGCAGCCGACTGCATTTGGTTGGGGATGTGAATGGGGGAAGTACGGGCGCTGCAGAAGCGGTGGGTTCCCAATTAGGATTGGCGAATGCAGTAGGAAGGGCACTATGGGCACGACGGGCCTGTGTTTGTCTTTTTGGTGGCAGCGGGACACTACTTGTGCTTGCCACCTCACTAGCTTGAACTGCACTTATGGGACTCGCCACGTCACCAAGTGTTACTGCAGTGCTGGTTTGACTACGACCGGGGTGTACTAGGCCGCTGGCGCTTGCCAGTTCACCAAAACGCTACCAAAAAATCTGTTGGCGATCGCAGGGATCAGGCCTGACTCTGCGAACGCTGCAGTTATGCGTTTTAGTCTTTTGTAAGTGACAGTGATCGATCGATACTGCACTTGGGTGGGCTGGGCTGGGCCGGGCGGAGGGGCAAAACGCAGGTGCTAGCAGGTATCTGGGCTGATCCCTCTAACACTGCGTTTGTGAGAACCCTAAACTGCTGGGGATGCTAGTATAGATGTGATCGGATCAGATATTGATCCGTTCAGATACTATACCACTAAGGGTGGTGTACAGTGCGTGCGTGGGTGTTAGCGGTACTGGCGCTAACCTGACGCTGCCTGGGGCTGGTGCTTGCCAGTTCACCAAAATACTACCAAAAAAACTGTTAGCGATTGCAGGGATCAGGCCTGACTCTGCGAACGCTGCAGTTATGCATTTAGTGTTTTGTAAGTGTCAGTGATCGATCGATACTGCACTTGGGTGGACTGGGCCGGGCGGAGGGGCAAAACGCAGGTGCTAGCAGGTATCTGGGCTGATTCCGCTAACACTGCGTTTTTGGGAACCCTAAACTGCTGGGGACACTAGTATAGATCTGATCGGATCAGATAGTGATCCGTTCAGATACTATACCACTAAGGGAGGCGTATGCTGCGTGCGTGGGTGTTAGCGGTACTGGCGCTAACCTGACCCTGCCTGGGGCTGGTGCTTGCCAGTTCACCAAAATACTACCAAAAAAACTGTTAGCGATCGCAGGGATCAGGCCTGACTCTGCGAACGCTGCAGTTATGCGTTTAGTCTTTTGTAAGTGACAGTGATCGATCGATACTGCACTTGGGTGGGCTGGGCTGGGCCGGGCGGAGGGGCAAAACGCAGGTGCTAGCAGGTATCTGGGCTGATTCCGCTAACACTGCGTTTTTGGGAACCCTAAACTGCTGGGGACGCTAGTATAGATCTGATCGGATCAGATATTGATGCGTTCAGATACTATACCACTAAGGGAGGTGTATGCTGCGTGCGTGGGTGTTAGCGGTACTGGCGCTAATCTGACGCTGCCTGGGGCGACGCATATCACCGCCGGGCGATCAGGGGGCTAAACCTTTATTCGGTAATAAACGGCGGGTGCCCTGACACTATAAAAAATAAACAAACTAACCAGCGTCAACCGTAACGGTTATACGGTGATCAGTGGTGAAAGGGTTAACTAGGGGGCAATCAAGGGGTTAAAACATTTATTCGGTAGTATATGGGGGTCCCTGACGCTATAAAACGCTGACGGCGAACCTAAATATTTACGTCCCTAACTAGCGCCCCCAGCGACACTAATACAGCGATCAGAAAAATGATCGCTTAGTGACACTGGTGACAGGGGGTGATCAAGGGGTTAAAACTTTATTAGGGGGGGTTAGGGGGGTACCCTAGACCTAAAGGGGGGTAACAGTAACTGTCACAACACTGTAACTGTCACAAACTGACACTATGCAGTAATCAGAAAAAAAAAAAAAAAATAAAAAAATAAAACTGCTGGTGTCAGTTTGTGACAGGGGGGGGGGTGATTGGGGGGGGGATCGGGGGGGGGATCGGGGTGTTTTGTGTGCCTGGCATGTTCTACTGTGTGTGTGTGTGTGTTGGTGCACTCACATTGATGTCTTCTCTCCTCGGGCCGGAACGGAAATTACCGAGCCGAGGAGAGATGACATCATTTCCTTTGCTGCTGTTTAGCATACAGCAGCAAAGGAATGATTCGATTGGCCGGCGGCGATCACGAGGGGGGGGCCACGAACGGATGGTCTCCCCCTCACCACCGATCGCCGCTGGACAAACGACGACCGCCTCGGGCACCGGGGGGGGTCCGATCGGACCCCCCACCCGCGGAAGGCAAATCACGTACCATGTATGTGATTTTGCCTGTCCGTGCCACTTTGCCAACGTACATCGGCGTGAGGCGGTCGTCAAGTGGTTAAAAATGACATTTGGTGCAGGGACTGTTCTAAACATGGGAAACACGCGTCACTTTACAGGCATACTATAGACACCCCCCAGGTACGATATTTAAAGGAATATTTCACTTTTTTTTTTTTACTTTAAGCATCATTAAAATCACTGCTCCCGAAAAAACGGCCGTTTTTAAAAGTTTTTTTTGCATTGATACATGTCCCCTGGGGTAGGACCCGGGTCCCCAAACCCTTTTTAGGACAATACCATGCAAATTAGCCTTTAAAATGAGCACTTTTGATTTCGAACGTTCGAGTCCCATAGACGTCAATGGGGTTCTAACGTTCGTGCGAACTTTCGGTCCGTTCGCAGGTTCTGGTGCGAACCGAACCGGGGGGTGTTCGGCTCATCCCTAATTGTTACTAGTATCAGTATAAATTAAAATAAAAAAAGGAGGAAAACAATGCATATCCGCAAAGGAACAATGGGGTATGAGTCAATGACTCAAAGCTACCACTTATTTCCAGCTTGCTCAGATGTACATCTATAGCAAAAGGGAAGGGAGAAAAAAAAGAGTAGAGAGGTTATGTAGAGACAGGAGGACTAAGAGGGGTGGTGGTAGCAAGTGGGGGTTAGAGGTAGATATGAGAGATGAGGACACCCACCCGGCCCTGGGCCTCCGCGCTGTCTGGGGGGATCAACCCTAAATTCAGCTGGTCTTGGGAGCTTCTAGCATATTCCACAGCTCCTATATTCGGTTGTGTTTGTCAAGAGTGTTGTTTAGAGAGGCGGTCAAATATTCCATCCGTTTGACGTCCCTAATCCTGGTGTGCAATTCAAACAGAGAGAGAGGTTCCCTCTTTTTCCATTTTAGGGCTATCGAGCATCGCCCGGCCGTTAGCACTTGAGCCAGGAGTTTGTTTGAGGTTTTAGAGAAGGGAGGAGGGGGGAGGCCTAAAAGGTACATTTTAGGGTCTAGTGGTACCCATGCGTCAAAGATAGATTGGAGAAGAGATTGTACCATCTGCCAGTAAGGGGTGATCAGTGGGCAAGTCCAGTAGATATGATACAGCGTCCCCGCTTCTCTGCTACAGCGCCAGCAACGCGATCTGCAGAGGGGTATATAGAATGGAGCAGGTCAGGGGTTTGGTACCAGTGAAGTAAGATTTTGTATTGATTCTCTTTGTATAAAGTACATATAGAGCTCTTAGAGGCTTGTGACCAAATGAGCTGCCATGTCTTCAAGGGTATGGCCAGGGCCTGCTCCCATTTGCGCATGCAGTTATGTTGAGGTCCTGTTGATGACACATCTGTCAACAGGAGTTAGTAGGTGCGCGATATCATACCTTTGGGGGACAAACCCTCCAAACATATTCTCTCAAACTTGGTCAGGGTGGAGAATTGTAAATTCGGTGCAAAGGATTGTGCAAAGTGGCGGATTTGTAGGTAACTAAAGAAAGCCTGTCTGTGTAGATCAAAGGCATCTTTCAGATCCTGTAATGATCCTAATGTTCTGGTTCTGGTATCCACCAACTGACCGTACCAAAACAAGGCCCTGACCTTCCAGAATTGAGACATCCGTGAGGTCAAACTATTCGGGAAATTGGGAGTGAACAGTAGGAAGTGACCAGGGAAGCAGCGGAGGTGAGCGGGTACAACGATTTAGCGCGTCGCCACAGCGTTCGTACAAGCGCCATTGGCCCTAACAGTTGGGACTTACCGAGAGCCACATCTGTACTCCATAACATGGAAGTCGGGTGGGTAGGAGCTAGCCACAGCTTTTCAAGTTGTGTCCACCTATTATATGCATGAAGGGTACACCAGGAAGCGATCGGGCGTTGTTGGGCCGCTAAGTAGTACTTGGCTACATTGGGAAATGCGAGGCCGCCTTGGTTGCGAGGGGCATATAGTATGGATCTAGCAATCCTATGCCTCTTGTAGTTCCAGAAAAATTTTAGCAGATCATTTTGAAGAGTTCTGAAGTGTGCGGCTGGGATAGGGATAGGGAGTGTCTCGAAGAGGTAAAGGAGTTTGGGCAGGATCGCCATCTTAATGGTTGCCAAGCGACCAAAGAGGGATAGCTTTAGGGTTTAACATTTAGTTAAGGATGCCTTGATAGACGCGTATAGTTGAGGGAAGTTGGCCTTATATAAAGCTTCAAAAGAGGGTGTAAGGTGGACTCTGAGATATTTTAGGGTGGATGTCTTCCATGAGTAATTAAATGATTGGGAAAGGGCTGACAGCGTCTGCGGAGTTATATTGAGGGGGAGGGCTTCAGTCTTGGAATTGTTAATTTTGTAGCCTGAAAGGGAGCTGTATTGGTCCAATTTTGCATGTAATTCGGGAGGGAGATAAGAGGTTGGGTTGGGGTGAGCAGGACATCATTTGCAAATAAGGAAATCTTAAAGTCCCTAATCCGGACTGGGATGCCATAAATATTTGGATTTTGTCTAATATGAACTGCAAGGGGTTCGATACATAGAGCATAGAGGAGAGGAGAGAGCGGACAGCCCACTATTAGTGATAGGTAGGATAGAGGAGGTGGCGAACTGAGTCTTGACTATGGTGGAAGGGGATGTGTATAAATGGGTAATGGCTTGGAGGAAGGGGCCCTTTATACCAGCTCGTCGAAGAGTAGCAAAGAGGAAGGGCCAGCCCAGCCTGTCAAAGGCCTTTTCTGCGTCTAGGCTTAGAAGCAATGCCTCAGACCTGTTCCTGTTTGCTACTTCCACGAGATCAATAACTCTCCTGGTATTGTCCCCCGCCTGGCGAAGGGGGATAAACCCCATTTGGTCTTTGTGTATCAGTAGAGGCATGAAGTTATTTAGCCTATTTGCCAATAGCTTAGTAAAAAAATTTAGGTCTGTATTCAGGAGAGCAATCGGCCTGTAATTAGAACACAATGTATGGTCCTTTCCTGGTTTGGGAATCATTGTAACAAAAGAAGTCTGCATATCTCTCTGGATGGGTGTGTTGGCCATGAAGGAATTGAACAGGAGAGTAATATATGGGAGGAGAAGCGGGAGGAAGGTTTTATAGTAGAGGTATGGTAGACCGTCAGGTCCTGGGGCTTTGTTGTTCGGGAGAGATTTAATGGTATCAGCCACCTCCTCCTCTGAAATAGGGGAGTTAAGGCTGGCCAAGGCAGAGGGGGAAAGAGCTGGGAGATTACAATCTGCCAAATAGGAATGGATGGCTTGGGCTAGAGTAGGAGAGGGGGAGTTATGTGGAACACTCGGGTCATTATATAAAGTGGAGTAGTAGTCATGAAAGAGTTGGGCAATTTTAGAGGGATGAGATTGGAGGGTATCGTTCGCATCTTTAATATAGGTGGATGAGGAGTCAGCTGTCCTTTCGTGGAGTTGTCTTGCTAAAAGGGTGTGTGGTTTATTAGCTTTATCATAGAAGGTTTGGCGCAGGCGGAGAAGGGCTTTCTCCATCTTTCCCAGTTCCAGATCCCTTAAACTAGCTCTGGTACTCACCAGTGCCATGAGCGTACGCAGGGAAGGGGAGGACAGCAAGCGTGTCTCCAGTTGCCGAAGTTTATTTAACAGCAACTATCTAGTCTTATTGGCATTACGTTTTAGGGCAGTGGAGAGCGAAATGCACTGGCCCCGAAAGACTGCTTTGTGTCCTTCCCATATGGAAATGGCAGATACCTCGGGAGAGCTATTCTCCGTGAAGTAGTACTTCAAAATTAGCTCAGGTTCTACTCTAGAGGGGTCATGTTTAAGCAGAAACTCGTTAAGATGCCACTGACAGACTCGGAAGGATCCCGGAGAGAGCGCTAAGGAGATTTTGATCGGGGCGTGATCTGACCAAGAAATTGCTTGGATATCCGATCCTGTACAAGCTCGTAGAGTCAGGGCATTAACAAAAAAATAATCCAGACGTGAGTGGGATTTGTGGGGATGGGAATAGGTGAATTGCTTAGCTGATGGGTACATGGTACGCCAGGCATCAAATAGGGTGTGTCTCCTAGTTAATTAGCGAAAGAGGGTGGATTTCTTATCAGCCACTAGGGAAGCTTTTCCAGGACTCATAGAAAGCCTATCCATGTTCGGGGAGTAGGGCAGATTAAAATCTCCTCCTATAACCAGATACTGGTGGGGTGTTGAAAATAAGCGTTTATATACTTTGGTTAAAAAAGAGTTCTGGTTGACGTTTGGAGCATAAATATTACATAGAGTGAGATTGGAACCCTTCCAGGAGCCCCGGAGCATAAGGTAATGGCCTAATGGGTCTGTATGCAGGGAGTGTAATTGGAAGGGAGAACCTTGTTTAAATAGGATCGCTACGCCTGCCCGTTTACGTGGGTTGGAGACAAGGTATATTTGGGGATAGTGTTTGAGGGCAAATGTCATAGTGCCAGGTTTATCAAGGTGGGTCTCTTGGATAAAGATAATGTCTGCCGTAGAACGTTTGAACTCACGGAGGGCTAGACTGCGCTTAACATTGGGGTTAAGGCCTTTCACATTTAACGACAGTATGTCAATCATGGCAGGTACAAAAGCAGGAAATGCATTCGCTTACCCATCCAGGTAGTCATACGCCAAAAGGTCAGGGCATCCAACTGTTGCTTCTCTAGGGTGATCTCATAGCGGAGGATCAGGGCCGGGCTGCCAGGGTTCGCGTCCCACGGGTAGAGGACGCCCAAAAGAATTAGAGGTAGAAGAGAAAAAAGGTGGGGAAGAGGAGGAAAGAAGAAAAGGAGAGGGCAGAGAACAGTGATCAAAACATATATCACAAGAACATAGCACAAAAATTAAACTATTGTTAATATCACAAAGTATAACCCACCTAAAAAAGGTGGCATGTTGGGGGTCTCCGAAGGACCACCACCGACAGGGATGCTGAAAAAGAACCCATCGGGAGTTAACAAACAAAACAATACTGCCAAACAGGAAGCCATTCAGAGAGGCCCTGGGGGAATAGGTTGTATGACAAGGGGAGATACGGTGCGCTCCCAGGCCTGCCTGCCTATGTAGTTGGGAATAAACCTGCACCCAGCTAATGTGCATAACTATAATTCTATCTTTAACTACAACTGTAATTATAACCTAAGAACATTTTAGTGAGCCAACCGCTCATGAGTGAATGGGGGGAGGGGGAGTGGAATCGGAGGATCTCAAAAATTTAACATAGGTGAGTCCCCTGAGCCGATGCCCCCCTAGAGGGGCACCGGGGAAGGGGGGCCCGCACCAAACAAACGGAATGGGTAGGATTCCTCCGTAGTGAATCGACCCCTGAGGGGTGGGAACCAGCAAGTGTAACTGTAGGAGAGTGTATGATCAGATCTTATCTAGAGACCCTGGTATGGGGTCTGTGAGGCCAACCAAGCTTCAGTTCGTCAGGGATCAAGTATTCACTCTAGAAGCAAAGAGTCAATGCATACGGGAGGATGGAGAGGAGCCAGAGGGACGGGTCCCCGGGCGTTTTCTTCTGGTGATTTGGGTCCAGGAGGCTGGACGTGTTGGGGGAACTGGCAAGGGGTCCCAGCCGGGAGTAGGTGGTACAGGAATGTTCTGGTCTCTGCAGAAGGACTGGAGTTCTTCCGGGAATATAAGTGAGGTGGATCTCCCGTCTTTCTTTGCCGTAAGACTTAAGGGGAGACCACAGTGGTGTCTGAAATCGTGTTCCCTCAGTAGTGAAAGGAGCGGTTGTAGAGAACGTCTCTGCTGGAGAGTAATCCAGGACAAATCTGGGAAAAGCTGGATGGGGGCACCATCAAAGTGCGCATGTTGCAAGCCTTTCTCATGATTTGTTCATTGAGGGTGAAGTTGTGGACTCTGCATATCACATCTCGAGGTCTGGACCCAGGCCGGAGGGGCCGGAGGGCACAGTGGGCCCGGTCTAACTTGACTTTTTGGTGTTCTGGGCGGCCCAGGACGTTGTTGAAGATAGCTTGAAGGGTGATAGGTAGGTCCTCGTCTTGAGTCGCCTCAGGGAGGCCTCGGACCCTGATATTATTGCGCCTGCCCCTGTTATCCAGGTCCTCGAGGTGTCGGTGAAATTCCCAGAGGGTGGATGCTTGCGAGGCGAGTTGGGAGTGTATTTGGGAGATTTCGAGCCTGAGGTCGCCGCCATCTTCTTCTAGTGATGAAACCCTGGTGGAGAGATGGTGCAGGTCCGTCCGAAACACATTAATCTCTGATCTGCAGGTCTCCCGCACCTCCCGAATGAGCATACGGAAGTCCTGTTTTGTGGGCATGCAGCACACATAGTCTCGCCAGGAGGTGTATGTCTCAGGGTCAGTGTCAGAGTCCGTGGCTGTCTGTGACTGGGTGCCCCATGCAGGGACTGCTCCTGCTGCATGCACAGCATAATCACCCAGGGATGATTGATAGGCATCCGGCACACTGTGTTTTGCCTTAGCGGGAGGGCCCCGTGCTTGTCCCTGATGGGAGTGAGTCCCTGGCTGCCCCAAAGCTTGTGGGGGCTGAGGGTAGGCTGTGGTGCAGGGTAAATCCCTCTGGTGTGGGAGAGAAGAAGCTGATCTGTCTTTGTGCACCTGGGATCGCTGTGGCAAAGAACACTGATCCCAGTCAGGGGTGAGGGAGTCCCAGGATGTGGATGGATGGATGGTCTGGGTTAACATGGAAGGTGCAGGCTCCACAAGACAGGAGGGGAACGGCTGTGAGAGGCTATCCAGTGGGCGATCACTGTTGGCAGTGGGGGCCCCTGCATGAGGGCGGAAGGGGGGGTCAGCAGAGCGGATAGTTGTAGCGCTGCCTTCCGTGCCGCTTCTGTGACTCCCATCTCCTGAAGGAGTGCATGGAGGAGAGGTGTCTGTGAAGGATGGGGCCGGCGCCACTAAGCAGGGGGGAAGCGGCTGGGAGAGGCAGTCCATAGGATGGCCGCTGACAGGAGCTGGGACCCCAACCTGAGAGCGGGAGGGGGCCCGTGTTGCACGCCGCTATGAGGTTCCCCTCTGATCCATACCTGTGGCTCCCGGGGATGTGAGTGCAGGAGGAGAGGTTGTGGAGGAGGCGGCCGGCGCCATCTTGGCCGTGTGGTATCCTGCCGGAGCTTCCTGGCTGAAGTACTCCGTAATGAGCGGCGGCGGAGCAGAGGAGGACCTAGTGCTGAGTCCCTGGGTCTTGGGTTCCTTGTTTTTTTTAGGTTTGCCCATGATGGTGTAGGCGATGGGTGCTGTTTTATGGCAGACCAGATGAGGAGCTTCAGTGCCGTGTGTCTGTTCCCGCTGCCATCCAAGCCACGCCCTACAATGATGCTTTACTTTTTACTACTTCCGTCAGAGCCCCTGAATAGGAGGGTCCTCTGTTCTTTGCTTCGACCTTCTAAAGAACCTCAGCCCCTCTGACACATCGAGTTAGGTATACAAACATGCAGTATCACAGAAAATCACTGAAAGTAATACTTAGTACCCAATAGTAGCACTATATTGAAGAAAACATTAAACCAGGTAGTAAAGGCAAACTTAGTATATTGTCACCCATTATGGTTGGTAACTAGGCAAGCATAAAATGGAATATCAATATTAACACAATTTAGCATAAACATGATTAACCGTAAGGACAAGGCATAAGATGACATGTGGCGTCCTGATCAACATAAACAGTAGGCCACCTCAAGTGCAGCAGTGAGCGGTAGTAAAGTTTAATCTACCGAGTGCCTTATGAGGACAATGCTAGTCTTAGACCAACTGGGTATGCACTGTCCAAAAAGGAAAGGAGAATGGTAGCAGGGGGGTTTGCAGAATTATTATGGGGGGGCAGTCTGGGGATATTTTTCTGCCAGGTATCGTGGCCCTTTAAGAGCATCTTGGCACTTAACGGCAGACCCAGTTACCCTGCATGCAGTATAGGTACGGTATAGTCTCGACACAGGTGCAAGGTAGATGTGGTTCAGGTTCGGCAACGTTTGGTACAATGTGGCATAAGCATACTGTAAGTGTGTGCAGCCTATTGCATTAGCGTGTGCACCCCAAAGCTCAAACACACATGCATGTGTGTGTATATATGTACATACAGTATCCCACAAAAGTGAGTACACCCCTCCAATTTTTGTAAATATTTAATTGGATGGTGGGTGGTGTGTCCTACCAGATACGGCACCTCATCCCGAGTCGAAGATCTCAAAAAATGGGGGAAAAGGGGATGATGGGATTATTGCGGTGCCACCAAAATTCAAAATTACTAGAATGATATTTTATATAAAATCATTTATTTTATTGATATCAAAAACATCTAAAATGTTTACATGAAAGAGTACAAAAAATATACAAAACAAAAACAGAAATACAGTTCAAATAAATGACCGTCACCAAAGATGTTGAGGGGTGATCATAGTCTTATGTTCCCAACTAGTTTCGCCAAAACATTGGCTTCATCAGGGAAATGTAGAGATGTACTGCAGAGAGTAAAACCACTATAATAAAGAAAAAATGCATTATTGGATCAACATAATCTTGTACTGCCATGTGACCGGACCGACGCTCGGACTTATAGGATATGTAGGCAAATGATACTGGCTACTGCGTATGTGCCCCGCCCGCTTGTCGTCCGCTCCTGATCAGCTGATTTATATCATGTTGATCAGGTGGGGGTTTTAAAAGGCCTTGCTCTCAGTGTGTTCTCAGTGTGTTTTTTATCTCCTTGCTGTGGGACCATCCTGGGGAGCTGGCTACATATTTAAAAGGTAATAGATTCAACAAACTTTTTTTTCCTTGTCAAAAGAAGTTTATTGAGTATACAATATTATAAAGATACATAAAGTAAGTTTACAAGGATCTATAAAGTAAGCTCATTGTTTTACAGTAGGGTTTATATAGGTAAATATCATGAAATTTCAAATATTAAACCTTGGGTTCACGTAAACCTAAATTAAAGATATATATTATTTCCTTAGTTACTTTTGTAGGTATTTAAATGATTTATACCTACTATACATATTGTTTACAGGTAGAGTGTATATAGGTCAAATAAATTCTGATAATGAGCTTTAATCGTAAGGTGGAGAAAAGGAAAGAGAAAGAAGAAAAAGGGTAGAAAGGCAGAGGTATGGTCCACAAGGTTGTCCCGCTCGTCAGTTTATTATTCTTTTTAGTTCTCTTTGAAGCCTTAGAATGGGTGTCTCTGTAAGTCATTTAATCTGTTACCATGGCAACAGGACAGAGTCATTGAAATTTGACAGGAACTGTTGTTTTATCCAAGGATGCCAAAGTTTTTCAAATTTTGGAATTTGATTTTGATCGATGGCTACCATCTTAGCATGGGACATTGTATTATTCATTCTGTGAATTGTTTCTGCTAGTACCAATGTAGGAGATTTCCATGCCTTGGCCACTGTTTGTTTTGCAGCCATTATTAGTTGGATCATAAGTTTGAATTGAGAGAGTGTGAACCATTCCGGTTTTAGATTAAGTAAAGTTATATATGGATCTGGTTGTATTATTTTTTTAAATATTTTAGATGCAATCACGAAGACTTCCTTCCAGAAGGTTTGGATTACTGGGCACGTCCACCATATGTGTAAATGTGTGCCTATTTCTGGGCATCCTCGAAAACCAAGAGCTGAGGTATTAGGTGAATATTTTGCCACTCTAGCAGGTACAAGGTACCAGCGAGTTAGGACTTTATAATTTGTCTCCAGTGCTAAGATGTTGGGTGAAGATGACTTAGATGTGAGCCATATGTTAGACCAGTCCGTGTCTTCTAAAGTTCGTCCCAGGTCCTCCTCCCACCTCTGAACGTAAGAGGGTCTATTAAGATTTACTACTCCATATAATTGATTATAAAGTGATGAAATTGTACCTTTAGCAAATGGATCTTTTGTACAGATTGATTCAAAAATGTATAATTGGGATAATGGTGTATCCCCCTTTAGGAATGGTGTATAGAAATTTTTGATTTGGAGATATCTAAATATCTCAGAGTTTGGTAGATCATATTTTTCTCTAAGCGATGGGAATGAAAGGAATGATTTAGATGCTATGAAGTCATTTAGTGTTTGAATGCCTGATGTTGTCCAAGCTTTAAAAGAATTTGGGTAGATCCATGCCGGATAAAAGGCCGGACTTCTGATAAAAGAAAGGAGAGGGTTGTGTGGAGATTGTAACTGATATTTGGTTTTTAGTTTATCCCAGAGAGATAAGAAGTGTTTAGTTATGGGATTATGAATTTTAAAGCGGTCTTTAGGATCAAGCCATAACAAGTTTGATATTAATAGAGGGTCATTTTCTGAAGCCTCTATAAATACCCATAATGGGATTTCCTGTTTTGCATGGTATTTGGACAGACTGGCCAAATGTGCTGCTCTGTAGTAGTTAGTAAAATTAGGGTATCCCAGGCCTCCTTTATTTTTGGGAAGATGTAGTGTGTGTATAGGTATACGTGGTTTAGAAGAGCCCCATATAAACGAAGTTGCTCTTTTTTGTACTATTCTCAAAAAATAGGAAGGAATTGGAATAGGGAGGACTCTGAATAGATAAAGCAATTTGGGTAGAATAGTCATTTTGATTGCATTAATCTTCCCTATCCAGGATAAAGGAAGTTGCGACCATTGTTTTATTAGATTGGTGATCTGTCTTAATACAGGAGGATAATTGGTTGAGAATAAGTCAGAATGAGATGCTGTTAAATGAATTCCAAGATATGGTATTGATTTTTCTGCCCATGTGAATGGGAGTGCAGCCCTAGCCGGGATCAATTCCATGTTTGTGAGCGAAATATTAAGCACTAGGCATTTCTTAGGATTAATCATAAGGCCGGATAGGGCTGCAAATCCATCAAGAGCTGGTATTAAGTTAGGACCAGAGACCTGTGGTGATGATAGAAAAAGGAATATATCGTCTGCAAATATACATAATTTGTGTGTAATACCTCCTACTTCAATGCCAGTTATAGTTTGGTTTGTTCTGATGTATTGGGCCATGGGTTCGAGTATAAGGGCAAATAATAAGGGAGATAATGGGCAACCCTGTCGGGTACCTCTTTCGATATTAAAGGCATCAGATTTGTATCCAGCATATTTTATATAGGCTTTGGGTTTATTATATAATGCTTTGATCCATGTTAAAAAGTGGGGTCCAAAACCCCATTTTTGTAATGAATATTGCATATATTGCCAGGATACTGTGTCAAATGCCCTCTTAATATCGAGAGATAGAAAACATAAAGGGATTTTCCGTTTTTAGCAATATGTGCCAATAACACTGCCCTGCGTATATTATCGCCTGCCTGTCTATTTGGCATGAAGCCTACTTGATCTCTATGTATTAATTTTCCTATAATGCTATTGAGGCGTTTTGCTATTATTTTTGCTAATAATTTAATATCAAGGTTTAACAGAGAGATAGGCCGATAATTCACACAGGAAGTATCATCAGAAAGGGGTTTTGGGATCATACAAACAATTGCCATTAGTGTTTCTTGCCGAAAAGAATGTCCTTCTAGAAGTTTGTTAAAAGTTTCAGTGAGAATGGGAGAGAGTATTTCTGAGAATGTTTTATAGTATAAAGCCGAGTAGCCGTCTGGGCCTGGTCTTTTGTTAAGTTTTAGGTCTTTTATGGCGTTAGCAACTTCATCTATAGTTATAGGCTCATCCAAACTGCTTTTTTGATTCTGAGACAACTCAGGTAAGGTTATTTTTGAGAAGAAGGATTCAGCCTCTGTAGGATTAAATTCATTGTTTGTCTTGTATAAAGTTGCGAGATGTGAGTGAAATTTATGGACTATTTTAACTGGATTACAAGTATAAACATTTTTTGATAATTTCAAACGTATTGGTTTGAAAGATTTGTTAGTTGAATTTAATGCCCGAGCCAAATATGTACCTGGTTTGTTTGTATTCATGTAGAAATTGTGTTTGGAGCGTTTGAGGGATTTATCAACTGACTCAGTGAGAAATAGATCGTATTCCAATCTAGATTTTTCCAGATGAGATTTTGTACTCTGAGATGGATTATCTTGTAATGATATGTAGGCTGCATTAAAATTGAGTTCTAGTTTTTTTGCTAGATTTTTGCGTTCCCGTTTAAATAGTGCCATTTGTCTTTGTATTGTACCACGCAAGACAGGCTTATGAGCTTCCCACAGTGTTATTGGGGAAATGTCTGTTGTATTATTAATTGATATGTATTCCTTTAAAGCTTGTTCAATGGCCATCTGATGTAGTGGGTGTTTGAGCATTATGTCCGGTAAGTACCACGTTGGGTCATGCGCTTTTGGTATGGCTGAGGCTATAGTAGTGTATACTGCATTATGGTCAGACCACGGAATCGGAATTATATCTGATGCAATAATTTCTGGTATCATTCCTATTGTTAGAAAAATATGATCTATTCTGGTGAAGGTTTGATGAGGGTGCGAGAAATAAGTGAATTTCTTTTTCATTGGATTACTTTCTCTCCACGAATCTACCAGATTGTATTTGGAAAGAAGTTGAGAAAAAGGTAATCTAGAGGTTATTTTTGATGGTGTAAAAGGTGATTTATCTAGAAATGGGAGGAGGACCTGGTTCGAATCCCCGCACGTTATCACTGTTCCTATTTTGTGTGTATTAATCACTTGTAATATATGTGAGAGGAATGGTGTAGGTTGTTTGTTAGGAGCGTAGTAGGAAATCACCGTGATTGCTGTATCCATTATATAACCCATGAGTATCAGGTATCTACCTTCTGGGTCTTTAATTTCTGATGATAAGGTGAATGGTGTGGATCGGTGAAATGCAATTAGAGTACCCCTTTGTTTGGTACAGGCAGAAGCCGTGTAAATTTGTTGATAAAAAGGAGAAATATATTTTGGAGTAGAATCTTTGGTGAAGTGTGTTTCTTGGAGACATACTATGTGAGCCTTCTTGTTATGGAAAGTACGGAAGGCTTTGGTCCTTTTTTGAGGGACATTTATTCCCTGAACATTTAGGGAAAGTATATTCAGTGGTGCCATGGCAACAGATCAAATAGTTTTGACTTACTTTTTGTTATGCAGAGCTGACTGCGCAGATCAACCTGTGTGGACTGAAGAGATGAAAAGAGAAAAGAAACCAGTGAATTCTGGAGTAAAGAGTAAACAAAAAACATATGAGATTAGATGATACGTTGTATAAATTATTTTTTGCAAGTAATCACAATTTACCCGTGAAAGAGAATAAATATCTCTCTCAGGGGAATAAGTGCCTTCGTCACACTCCCACATAATATGGTTGGGAGAATGAGGAGGGCTAATGGGGGTACACGGATCTTCCGCTTACAGGAGAGAAGTGCTATGTCAAAAGACATCAAAATGATGATTCATTAATTGGAGTGCAGAATATAGTTTTTGTTGAAATTATGTATTCCAGGGTGGTTGTATATGGTTAGTCTTGCCCTAGGCTAAATAATTCAGTTAGAAAGGTACTGTTAATAACTTTGGTATTGATGAAGATAGTTTGAATTATTTTGGGATTTTAACCCTTTTAGAGTAAACAATTACATATTTTATTCATATGTAACTGTTTAGATATGTTAACTCATAAAATTGAGGTTGTATTGCTTCAGATTAGAATAAACAAAAACATAGTTCTAGGAACTAGTTAGGTAATAATATATTTGTTTTAAGAAAAGAAAGAAAAAGCTTCCATTACTTCTGGATTATTGAACATATTTGTCCTAAAAAGTAATAAATCTATTGTTATTACCTGAAAATATATAACTGAACAAGAATTTCCTTATTTCACTTATATATTCTAAAGCTATATGAATCAGAAGTAATAAGAAATATAACTGAAATGTAACATGATCCCACACAGTGTGTGACTATCAGAATGCAGTTACATTCAGTTATAAATACAGGTTTTTTTATAGAGAACCATCTCTTAGTATAATAAATGAAGAGATATCAGGAATTAGGATGTCAGTCCATTGAATCTTCTTGGTCCATGGATGATGTGGCATAACGGCCTCTTTTGTGAGAATGATGATTCCCATTTTGTTCTGGAAATTTCTGGGTGCTGCCTGAAGGTGAAGATGATGCCATTCTTCTGCGTGTGGGAGAGTTGCTGCTTGTGGGTTCTGTCAGATTTAATTTTAAAAGGGTTTGTTGTAATTCATCTGCTGATCTGCTTCTGTAAATTGTACCTTGGTAGTTAAATCTGACTGAAAAGGGGAAGCCCCATTGATACATAATGTTGTGGCGTTGCAGTTCCATTAGTTGGGGTTTCATGGATCGTCTTTTAGTAATAGTAAGTTGGGATAGGTCAGCAAAAATTTGATAATTATGTCCTTGAAAAATAAGTTCCTTGTTTTCTCTTGCAGCAATTAGTATTTGTTCTTTCGTTCTGTAATAATGAAATTTTGTGATTATATCACGTGGGGGTCCATCTTTCTTTTTGGCTGTGAGGGCTCTGTGTACTCTGTCCAGTTCTAAACGTTCAATAGGGATATCTGGCTTTAGTTCTTGTAATAGAGCAGTAATAGTAGATTGCAGGTCTGTCACAGTTTCAGGTATTCCCCTTATGCGCAAGTTTGAACGTCTGGCTCTATTTTCGTAATCTTCGAGCTTAGTTTGAAGTATTAAATTCTCTTCTTTTAATTGTTCCAATTCTGTTATATTTTCTTGGGTTGTAATTTCAATTTCATCCATTTTTATTTCTAAGGCTGCGGTGCGGTTTCCCAGCTCTCTTATTTCTTTGGTTAGGCTGTTTGTTATTTGGTCTGAGGTTTGTTTTAAAGCCTTATGAAGCATCTTTTCAAATTGTAATAATATTACTGGGGATGCTGAGGAGGCTTGTGGAGAAGTTTGTGAGAGGATTTGTTCTGTATCTGACTCAAATGGAGAGTCTTGCTGTGACATTTTCTGTCTGTGAGAGCTCCCTGATGCTGTATATTGTGAGGTGACTGGAGCTGCTTTAGTTGCAGTGAGTGCCTGTGAGCTCTTTGTGAGGTGATTTTTATTTCTGCCACGGCTTCCTCCCAGTACCATATTTCCTGCCCAAACTTTCACAGTTTGTTCCCTGGGGCAAAAAGGTTCAAATGGATACCTTTTGACAAACTTTTTTTTCATCACAGCAAGCATCTGTCATTATATTGCCACATATGGCTATACTGGCTGAACTTTCTTGCTAACAGTCCCTTTGTTATATGCATTGACTTTCAGACCATCTACAATAACCGGTGTTACCAGAAAGATTCATTGTGGAGGTTCCAACGTTTAGCCAAGATATTGGCGGAACCTTATTCATAGGATGCATTTTTTCTAACTTAATGCATATTCGGTAAGCCCTACTCACTATATCAAACATATTTCACTATGTCCTTCAAATTTGAAATTCACTGATATCTTTTTATGTGTATCAATATCATTTTTCCCATACCCTCTTTCTTTCTTTTTTCCCTTTCTTGAATCTATTTTACAGTCCTTTTGATCGCATTCATGCGATTTTTTACATGAACTGACTACGCTGTGAATCTCCCTTGTGCAACATTGAGTGCCTTGGTTTTGCATATAATTAGGGTATGTAATTGAGGCTTAGGTCCCTTTTGTTAAACAAAATTAAAAGAATTTTCAATACTTATATGCTATACTTCTCTTTTTAGGCGCCCTATAATTCCCCTGTAGCCAAATACTGGGCTGAGTGCAACTTCCATTCTCAGTGTCTTGGTGGTGTCCCCCTTGCGTCTTGGAGCCCGCATGGTATGTTTTAGGTGTGTGGGGGGTGGGAAGACCGTGGGATATGGGGGGGTGGCAATTTGACCACTATGCGATGCGATTGGCTTGCCTCCAGCAGTACAAGATTATGTTGATCCAATAATGCATTTTTTCTTTATTATAGTGGTTTTACTCTCTGCAGTACATCTCTACATTCCCCCGATGAAGCCAATGTTTTGGTGAAACTAGTTGGGAACATAAGACTATGATCACCCCTCAACATCTTTGGTGACGGTCATTTATTTGAACTGTATTTCTGTTTTTGTTTTTGCTTTGTATATTTTTTGTACTCTTTCATGTAAACATTTTAGATGTTTTTGATATCAATAAAATAAATGATTTTATATAAAATATCATTCTAGTAATTTTGAATTTTGGTGGCACCGCAATAATCCCATCATCCCCTTTTTCCCCCATTTTTTGTAAATATTTATTATATCTTTTCATGTGACAACACTGACGAAATGACACTTTGCTTCAATGTAAAGTAGTGAGTGTACATCTTGTATAACAGTGCAACTGTCCCCTCAAAATAACTCAACACAGCTATTAATGTCTAAACCACTGGCAACAAAAGTGAGTACACCCCTAAGTGAAAATGTCCAAATTGGGCCCAATTAGCCATTTTCCCTCCCCGGTGTCATGTGACTCTTTTGTGTTACAAGGTCTCAGGTGTGAATGGGGAGCAGGTGTGTTAAATTTGGTGATATCGCTCTCACACGCTCATACTGTCACTGGAAGTTCAACATGGTAAAAAAACTCTCTGAGGATCTGAAAAAGAGAATTGTTGCTCTACATAAAGATGACCTAGGCTATAAGAAGACTGCCAAGATCCTGAAAATGAGCTGCAGCACGGTTGCCAAGGCTATACAGCAGTTTAACAGAACAGGCCTCGCCATGGTTGGCCAAAGAGGTTGAGTGCACGTGCTCAACGTCATACCCAGGGGTTGTCTTTGGGAAATAGACATATGAGTACTGCCAGCATTGCTGCAGACGTTGAAGGGGTAGGAGGTCAGCCTGTCAGTGCTCAGACCATACACTGCACACTGCATCAAATTGGTCTGCGTGGCTGTCATCCCAGAAGGAAGCTGCTTCTAAAGATGATGCACAAGAAATCCCCCAAACAGTTTGCTGAAGACAAGCAGACTAAGGACATAGATTACTGGAACCATGTCCTGTGGTCTGATGAGACCAAGATAAACTTATTTGGTTCAGATGGTGTGAAGCGTGTGTGGAGGCAACCAGTTGAGGAGTACAAAGACAAGTGTGTTTGGCCTACAGTCAAGCATGGTGATGGGAGTGTCATGGTCTGGGGCTGCATGAGTGCTGCCGGCACTGGGGAGCTACAATTCATTGAGGGATCCATGAATGCCAACATGTACTGTGACATACTGAAGCAGGGCATTATCCCCCCCCCTTCAGAGACTGGGCCGTAGGGCAGTATTCCAACATAACGACCCCAAACACACCTCCAAGCCAACCACTGCCTTGCTAAAGAAGCTGAGGGTAAGGGTGATTGACTGGCCAAGCATGTCTCCAGGCCTAAACCCTAGCGAGCATCTGTGGGGCATCCTCAAACGTTAGGTGGAGGAGCGTAAGTTCTCTAACATCCACCAGCTCCGTGATGTCGTCATGGAGGAGTGGAAGAGGACTCCAGTGGCAACCTGTGAAGCTCTGGTGAACTCCATGCCCCAAAGGGTTAAGGCAGTGCTGTATAATAATAGTGGCCACACAAAATATTGACACTTTGGGCCCAATTTGGACATTTTTACTTAGGGGTGCACTCACTTTTGTTGCCAGCGGTTTAGACATGTTTAGTACAAGCTGTATACTCACTGCTTTACATTGTAGAAAAGTGTAATTTCCTCAGTGTTGTCACATATAAAGATATAATAAAATATTTACAAAAATGTGAGGGATGTACTCACTTTTGTGAGATACTGTATATCTGCTTCACAAAAGATCAACTGATTACTAGCTCTAGCTAAACCAGGTTCACTAAAATTTATACCAGTAGTTATATAACTGCTGCCAAAAGATTGAAAGCATCACTTGAACAAAACAAATTGGTAGTGGACATATATTACAATTTTACATTTACATATATATATATATATATATATATATATATATATATATATTAGGGTTGTCCCGATACCGATACTAGTATCGGTATCGGCACCGATACCAAGCATTTGCCCAAGTACTTGTACTCGGGCAAATGCTCCCGATGCTTCCGCCGATACCTTGACTGTCAGCGGTGATGGACGTGTGGGGGAGTTACAAGCTTCTCCCCCCGCGGCTTTCAGCTGCTTAGTGACATACAGCGGTGATCGGTGCTTGTAATTCCCCCACACGCGATCACCGCTGACTGTCACCTCCTCCTCCTTAGTCCTCCTCCGTTCCTCTGTCCCCCTCCGCTGTCCTGCTCCATTGCTGTGTCCCCCTCCGCTGTCCTCCTCCGTTCCTCTGTCCCCCCCCCCGCTGTCCTCCTTCTTTGCTCTGTCCCCCTCCGCTGTCCTCCTCCGTTCCTCTGTCCACCTCCCGCTGTCCTTCTTCTTTGCTCTGTCCCCCTCCACTGTCCCCATCCGTTCCTCTGTCCCCCTCCGCTGTCCCCATGCGTTCCTCTGTCCCCCTCCGCTGTCCCCATCCGTTCCGGCTTTCCGTTGTCCCCCTCTCTCTTCGTCTGTCCCCTCCGTTCTGCTGTCTCTCCGCTGTGTGTATGGAGAGAGTCAGCTGACTCTTTCCATTCACATAACTGAAACATTGTAATCTCCTGTGATTACAATGTGTCAGTTTATGAATGGAGAGAAGCTGCTGTGTTCTCTCCATTCATTCTCAGTGCAGCTGACGCTGCAGAGAAAGGGACTGGGGAATCTATCCTCAGTCTATTTCTCTGTCTCAAGGGGGAGATATCAGAGGTCTGTTAAGACCCCTGATATCTCACCAAAGCCCCCCAACAGGGCTGATTAAAAAAAAAAAAAAAACACACACATAGTGCAATAAAGAATAAAAAAAAAAAATTGTAAAAAATAATAAATGTAAATGAAAAAAACCAAAACAAAAACACACACACACAGACACCGTTCACTATACCCATTATTTTTTTAATATGTTTTTCTATTATTACTTTTTTACAATTTTATTATTTTTTACAATATTTTTTCAGTATTTTTTTATTATTGTTTTTTACAATTTAGGAGCCCCATTGGGGGGCTTTGGTGAAATATCAGGGGTCCAAACAGTCCCCTAATGTCTCACTTTGGAGACACAGAAAGGGACTGAGGACAGAGATTCCCAAGTCCTTTTCTCTGCAGCCAAGCAACAGGGGGAATCTGCTCAGCACAGGGTGATTAGGGTGTGCCCAGGCACGCCTATTGGTATAAGGTTGGTACAGGTCCAGTCTAGATTTGGAATACGTCAAGTATAGAGTGCGGTATGGATTGGTGCACGTGGCGCCCTGCTCTTAGTGGCCCAGTCCCTGCTAGCGGTATTCATAATGGGGGAATAGCTGTCAGGGCTGGGCTCAGCCCTTCCTTCTCTGAGTTGGCCGCTCAGCTGTTGGTTAATTGCCAGCTCCCATCTCTCTCCACAGTTACCCAGCTGTTGATTCTACTCGTCAGTCCTGCCTACAAAGTAATGCAGCTCATTTGATCTCTGCCTTCGCCTTCGTCAACATCATAGAGACTTTCTCCTGCGTTTCTGTTAAAGACTTGCTCAGCTGATGTTCCTTCTGGCTCCTGATCCTGCTTGCTGTACTACTACGTTTATCTCTGGCTCTCTGACATTTGCTTGGCTGACTACCCGATCCGATTACTGAACTCTGGCTTGTTTTGACTAAGCTTACTCTGTTTTCCTTATTATTATTATTATTATTATTAAACAAGTGTGATTTAACTTTACTTCTATCTCGGTCTGATTCATGGTTCCTGATAGTAAGCAAAGGCCATGAATTCAGAAGATACAGTCAATCCACTTATTGGTAATATTTTTTCTGTTGCCGACTACGCCATTGAATTCAGTACTCTGGCAGCAGAGGTTGCTTGGAACAATGAGGCCCTCGTGGCTGTTTTTTCTCATGGTCTCTCGGATTCCATCAAGGATGAGATAGCAGCCCGAGATATACCCACTGAGCTGGAGAGGTTGATCACGTTTGTCATCCTCATTGACTCCAGACTCAGAGAAAGACTCTCTTTAAAGGAGCGCTTGCGGAAGCCTCCTGTATATTTGCCTCCGAGCTTTGCAGTCCCACCCGTGCCTCCCTCACCTCCCATGCCTCCTGGTACCGAGTCGGTCAGTGAAGATGAACCCATTCACTTGGGCTTCACGCGTCTGTCTGCGGATGAGAGAGCCTTTAGGAGGAGGGAGAGATTGTGCCTTTATTGTGGCCAGGCAGGTCACTTTTTGAAGTCTTGTCCTACCTGTCCAGGGAATGCCCGAGCCTTGAGGTCCTGTCATGGACAGACCTTAGGTGGCGTTGTTTCATCCCCAGTTATCCAGAAGTATAAGCCCCTGGTTTCGGTCACCCTTTCTTGGGCTGAGCCGTCCATCGAGATACAGGCTCTAATTGACTCTGGGGCTGCAGGCCTGTTCATTGATGCTGCCTTTGTATTGCAGCACTCGATTCCGCTGCAGCTGCGTGACACTCCACTTGCCATTGAGGCCCTTGACGGGAGACCTCTACAGCCTGCCTATGTGACTCATGAGACGGTTCCGTTGTCTATGGTCGTAGGGCCAGGACAGGTCACTTTTTGAAGTCTTGTTCTACCCGTTCAGGGAACGCCCGAACCTTGAGGTCCTGTCATGGACTGACCTTAGGTGGCGTTGTTTCGTCCCCAGTTATCCAGAAGGTTAAGCCCCTGGTTTCGGTCACCCTTTCTTGGGCTGAGTCGTCCATCGAGATACAGGCTCTAATCGACTCTGGGGCTGCAGGCCTGTTCATTGATGCTGCCTTTGCATCGCAGCACTCGATTTCGCTGCAGCTGCGTGACACTCCACTTGCCATTGAGGCTCTTGATGGGAGACCTCTACAGCCTGCCCATGTGACTCATGAGACGGTTCCGTTGTCCATGGCAGTAGGGGCTCTTCACCATGAGATAATCCAATTCCAAGTTATTTCCTCACCTAGGTTTCTGCTGGTTATTGGTTATCCTTGGTTACAGAGGCACAACCCCTCTTTTGATTGGCTCCGTGCTGAGGTTCTCTCCTGGCCACCACAATGCAGTGAGTCATGCTTCCAGAAGGTAGCCAAGGTCCTGTGCACCTCTTCACTCTCCTCCCTGCCGGAAGGGTACCGTGATTTTAGCGATGTCTTTGACTCTTTGGCTCCACACGGGCCTTATGATTGTGCAATTGACCTTCAACCTGGTGCCATACCCCCTCGTGGCCGGGTTTACCCTTTCTCGGTCTTGGAGGATAAGGCCTCGAGGTTTCATCCGCAAATCCTCGTCTCCTGATGGTGCTGGGTTTTTTTTTGTGAAGAAGAGGAGCGGTGAACTGAGACCTTGTATTGATTATAGGGGTCTCAATTGTTTCATGATTAACAATGCTTACCCGATTCTGTTGATTTCAGAGTTAATTGACCACCTCAAGGGAGCAACGGTTTTCACGAAGTTTGGTTTAAGAGGGGCATACAATCTCTTGCAGATTAGGGAGTGCGACGAGTGGAAAACTGCATTTAATACCAGAACAGGCCATTATGAGTACCTCGTACTGCCCCGGCAGTTTTCCAAGAATTTATTAACAATGTCCTCCCAGATTTGTTGCAGTTGTGTGGTGGTTTATCTGGATGATTTCCTCATTTTCCAAGTCCCTGGAGAGCCACCACACAGATGTCTGCTGTGTGCTTCAGAAACTAAGAGAAAACAATCTCTATTGTAAACTGGAGAAGTGCGAGTTCCATTGGGAACAGGTTAAATTCTTGGGCTATGTCATTTCCCCTGCTGGTTTTTCGATGGACCCAGAGAAACTTTCGGCAATCCTACAGTGGCCCCCGACCCGTGGGTTTACATCCTCTGCAGCGTTTCCTGGGCTTTGCCAACTATTATCGGAAGTTTATTCTTAACTTCTCGTCTCTGGTTAAGCCCCTGACTGATATGACCAGAAAGGATGACCAGAAGGTTACAGAGTTAGTCTCCGGAGTTCATTAAGGCCTTTGAGAGTCTCAAGGCTTCTTTTGTTTCTGCTCCTGTGTTGGTACATCCTGATCCTACGTTGCCTTTTATCCTACCACGTTTCCCCGAAAATAAGACCTAGCGTGATTGTCGGTGATGGCTGCAATATAAGCCCTACCCCCCAAATAAGCCCTAGTTAAAGTCCTTGTAGGTCTTATTTTCAGTATAGGGCTTATTTTTGGGGAAACAGGGTAGGGCTTATTTGGGGGGTAAGGCTTATATTGCAGCCATCACCGACAATCATGCTAGGTCTTAGTTTCAGGGAAACAGGGTAGAAGTTGATGTTTCTGAGACTGGAGTTGGCGCCCTTCTGTCTCAACGTCCTAACTCCGAGAGCGCTATGCATCCATGTGACTACTTTTCCAAGAAATTGTCACCTGCAGAGTGCAATTACGAGATTGGTGACAGAGAGCTGTTGGCGATCATTTTAGCCCTGAAAGAATGGAGACATCTCCTTGAAGGTACCACTGTGCCGGTTCTCATTCTTACTGACCATAAGAATCTCACATTCTTGTCTGAGGCTAAGCGCCTCTCTCCCAGAAGGGCGCGATGGGCTCTTTTTTTGTCGATTTTTAATTATATTGTCTCATTCTTACCCGGTACTACTAATGTAGGTGCTGACGCCTTGTCACGACAATTTTCCTCCACTTCCAAGTTGGAGTCGGTTCCGGTTCCTGTGATTCCTCCTAATCCTATCCTGGCTACGGTTCTCATCAGTCTTACTTCTCCTTTGGGTGACAAAATTCTTGCTGCTCAGGTCCATGCTCCTCCTGAGAAACCTTGTGACCGCTGCTTTGTCTCAGAGAGTCTTCGTACTGCTGTGCTCCAGACTTGCCATTCTCCCAAGGCAGCTGGCCACGCTGGGAAGAATCAACTTGTTTGGGCCATTTCCCAACAATTCTGGTGGCCTAGTCTACAGGTTGATGTAACTGCCTTCGTAGCTGCCTGTTCCGTGTGTGCTCAGAGTAAGACTCCATGACACCTTCCTGTGGGCCTCCTACAATCCATACCCAATGGAGAGAGGCCCTGGACCCACCTGTCTATGGATTTCATTGTGGAGTTACCCAACTCCCAAGGCAACACTGTTATCCTTATGGTGGTTGACCGGTTCTCAAAGATGTGTCATTGTATTCCACTTAAGAAGCTGCCCACTTCTAAGGAACTGGCTTCCATTTTTGCTCGGGAGATCTTTCACTTACATGGACTACCCAAGGTGATTGTCTCGGACAGGGGTAGTCAGTTTGTCTCCTGGTTCTGGCGAGCCTTTTGTGCACAGTTGTGAATTCAGCTTGCTTTCTCCTCTGCGTATCGCCCGCAGTCTAATGGGGCCGCAGAACGAGCCAATCAGTCCTTGGAACAATTCTTACGTTGCTATATTTCTGACCATCATAACAACTGGTCAGACCTATTACCGTGGGCAGAGTTTTCTCACAACAGTGCCTTGAATTCTGCTTCCTGATTGTCCCCATTTATGGAGAATTATGGCTTCCAGCCTTCCATGTTGCCTGACTCGTTTGTTCCGCAGAGTATTCCTGCATTAGAGGAGCATCTCCGTGGTCTTCGTTCCACTTGGGCACACGTTCAGGAGGCTTTGCAACATGCTAACGATAGGTACAGACTCCATGCTGACTGCAGACGCCTGCCTGCACCTTCCTACCTGGTTGGGAACTGAGTCTGGCTGTCGTCTCACAACCTCCGAATTCGTGTTCCTTCTGTGAAGTTCGCACCTCATTTTCTTGGGCCTTTCTGTATCCTTCGCAGGATTAACCCAGTGGCGTACGCCTTGGACCTTCCTAGTATGCACATCTCAAATGTGTTTCATGTCTCCTTATTGAAACCTTTGGTCTGCAATCGCTTTACCACCTTGGTGCTACGTCCTCACCCTATACAGGTTGAGAACCATGAGGAGTATGAAGTATAATCCATTGTTGACTCCCGTAGGTTCCATTG